>JAEIJG010000321.1:0-32955 GCA_037289395.1 Beauveria scarabaeidicola | reverse complement strand
AGAATTTAAATACTAATACTAAATTAATTAGTAAAAGTATAGACTTTTACTTACTAATTTAGTATTTAATTAGTACGTACTAATTAATTTCCAACCCTGCTCCGTAGTGGCAGCTGGATGCAGGTGGCAGGAGACGGCAAGGACGGTTCGCGCTGCCGACGTATTGACTCGTGGCGTGGGCGACTGGATTTTGAGTTGGGGGCTGCATGGAAGGAAGCTCTTGATGGATAAATGATGGAATAATGATGGATCAAATGCGCAATCTTGCATGTTTCAAATAACAAAAGTAATTGGTCGCGCAACAGGTTGTTATTGGTAATTATCAGCTGCTTGTGATACGGCGTATATGCAATAGATGCTCCTTGTGCTTGCTCGGATTATTGCCCAAGTTGAATTCCAACTTCTGGTTGACGGTTGACGGGGCAGTGATTATAGGGCCTTGTTCTCGTCTCAGTGTCCCTGCTGCCTTCTCTACCTGTCTGTAGATTTGAAACCACTAAAGTAGACCAGCCAATTACATTAAATTAACCCTCAGTTTCTTGAAATTTAATCTGGCGTAGATGGGGAAATAGTGGAGGGGCCGTGGCCTGTCTTTCCACTGCGGCTGCTACTTGGCGGGCACCGAGTCCTGTTGCCTGTGTCTCTCTGTTTGTAGGTGGCAGAACATGGGCTGCGTCTGCTCCTTTTTCGTGCTTTTTTCGAGCGGCAAAAATGAAGAATAGCATTTACACAAGGATCCTACATTCTTCTGTCCCATAAAGCCCTTTTTCTAGTCTTGCATACGATTGCGCCGTCTGTAATCAAGCTCGTACCGAGTACATTACATGGCACTCGATGCTACTCTGCTTGCCCAGTCCCCGCTCGTCTACCCACGCATGCACGCTAGAGTCAAGACGGAGACCAGCTTGTCCTTGGATTATTAAGGTAGTTACTCTGTAACTACCTTAGGTAGCCTCGGAGATTCAGAGTAAATTTACACGACAAGGCAGCTAGCTATTTATTCGCTCTTGGACTTGGATAGCTTGGGGGTTATGCAGTCCTAACCTTGCCGACCCCCCTCCGTCCACTTTCTACACACCAGCTTCCCTCTTTTCTTTTCTTTTGGGGTTTTTCTTTTTTTTGTCCCTCCTCTTCATCTTGTTCCCGTTAGTTCGTTTTTTATCGGCTGTCTCGCTTTGTCCACCGCCTGGTCTTGCTTTCGCTTCATTCATTCGTTCATCGACACCACCCAGCTCCTGTCAGCATCCCAACCGAACGACAAGTGTCAAACAAACTCAAGACACTGCGCCCAGCCTTGCCGTCAAACAGCTCTTCTTCGCTGTCTCTCTACCCGTTGCCTCGACGTTCGCCACAAACACCCTGAATTGCGCCTCTCTGCCCGTCGCCTTGGCCCTCTCTTCCTCAAGCTCTTCGCCACGATATCCTCATTTTAATCCACTGCAGCATTCGCACTACCTCCATCGCAACCCATCAACGCCATCGCGTTTGCCACATCAGCGCCCACAGCCTCGTCGCATTTCTCGCTTAATTCCCTTCTCTCTCTTTCTCGTCTTCGTCCGACTCCTTGGACTCCTTGGACCCCGCAGGCATCGACTCTACCCAAGCCCGCCCGCCTATCCGCGAAACTGGCGCCCCCTTCCGACTCCTCCGATAGGTCCTGTAGCCGTCTCGGCTGTGGACGAGTCTCTTCTTCTCTAAGCTTCGCTGGGATGTGTTTCCGTAGTCGCAAAAGCGACAGCGGCGAGGCTCGCTCCCGCGAACTCGACCGCGTGCTCCGCCAGGATGAGCGCCGCATGGCCAAAGAGGTCAAGCTTTTGCTTCTCGGTGAGTCAATTGCCAGCGCCACGGAACACCCGACTTTTTCTCTCTCATTTTCTTCTTCTATTCTGCTATTGCTTCGTTCTGCCACAGCTTCAGCTGCGTCGCACACTACTGAGCCATGTGGAGTCGAAATCCGGCTTCAATCCTTGCCAGCTTCTTGGAACCCCCTCCTACGACTTGCAGCGACTAATCTCTGTGTTACCTTTAGGCGCCGGTGAATCGGGCAAATCAACCATCCTGAAACAAATGAAGCTCATATACTCCCAAGGCTTTAGCAAGAGCGAGCGACTCGACTGGAAACCCGTCGTCTTTAACAACATTGTACAGTCCTTCCGCACCATCAACGAGGCCATGTCGGAGCTCAACTACGAATTCGACAATCCCGACAACGAGGTAAGCTCCTGCCCCAGCTTGGTGTAACCTGAAAGCTACTGTGTGGCGTCTTCTGCTGCATTCTTCAGCTCGCGCGTAGTAGCTCATCACATGCGCACGCAGCTGCAGTCACGCAGACAGCTAACAATGCCTGCAGAAATACATGGCCCGCATTCTTGTCGACCACGAAATCAGCCCCGAAGAACTACCGCCCCAAGAATACCTAGAGCCCATCAAAAGTCTGTGGCAAGACAATGGCGTGAAAAAGGCCATTGCCAAGGGCAACGAGTATGCGCTCCACGACAACCTGGCATAGTAAGTGAAATTCCGTAATACCACCCATCTTGCTTTTCCGCGCGGAAACTGACCCCAAATAGCTTCGTCGAAGACATTGATCGCATTTGGGCCGACGGCTACGTTCCCAACGACCAGGATCTTCTACGCTCGAGATTACGAACCACGGGCATCACCGAAACCGATTTCGACCTCGGTCAGCTAACATACCGCATGTTTGACGTCGGCGGCCAACGATCTGAGCGGAAGAAGTGGATTCACTGCTTCGAGAACGTCAACTGCCTACTTTTTCTAGTCGCAATCAGTGGTTACGACCAGTGCCTGGTAGAAGACAAGGACGGAGTAAGTGGCGCCAGTCGTCCCCCAGCGCGCATTACGTATTGCGTCCACAGTGAGCCCTATTGAGCTAACACGTTGCTACAGAACCAAATGAATGAGGCTCTGATGCTCTGGGAATCAATAGCCAACTCGCACTGGTTCACGCGCTCGTCCATGATTCTATTTCTCAATAAAATGGATCTCTTCCGTGAAAAGCTGCCACGCAGCCCCATTAGCAAGTACGGCTTTACCGACTACCACGGCCCGACGGACGACTACAAGGCTGCCAGCAAGTACTTTCTCGACAAGTTCAAGGCTCTAAGTCGCAACCCTGAAAAGGAAATCTACGGCCATTTTACCAACGCCACCGACACCAATCTGCTCAAGATTACCATGGGCTCGGTGCAAGACATGATAATCCAGCGCAATCTAAAGCAGTTGATACTATAAGGCAAATCAGCGGAGTCTCCGCCGTTGTTATATTCACCCCATTATCACAACTGCTTCTCTTCATTCTGCCTCGTCCAATGCGGCATAAAAGTGCATGGACATTGCATTGTATTCTTCTGAATGATTATCATGTATGATTACGGTATTCTCACGGCCTCACATACCATGTCTTTCATTTACAAATTTCTTTTTTTTTTTTTTGGCTTCTTTGAAAGTATGGTCACTACCCTTCTCCACCGCAACGGCGAGCGCGAGATGACTGCGAAATCCGAAAGAGGAAGAGCGACGGGCCCTGCTTGTAGCGACACAGCGCGGATGGATACCAGATGACAATGTGACTTTATTTGTGGTGATACCCAGAGCTGGATGGATCGAGGTCGCCTTTTTTTTTTTTTTATGTTTCCGACAATAAATACAGACTGGAGGCACAGCTTTTTCTTGTTAATTTTCTTCATCGAAGCGATATTTGGTCCCGTGATATTTCATTTAATCTGTTGATATTTTTGTAGCGTAATGTTTTGCAGCATTTTCGGTTGTAGTCTTGGGTTCTTTGTTTCCCATTGCCATTTCCTTTTTCCCGGTATTCTCAGTATCTAGTACAAGGACTCTTGCCAACATGGTTCAAGACAGATGGACAGAGTGACAGCACATAGCGCGCTGGTATGATTCTGATGCAAGTGAATATCAGCAACCCCGTGCACAGATTGATGTAGAAGGAGCTAGCAGAATGCGGCTTGTGATGCCGACGAATCGGGCGTGGACGCGAGGGAATCGGGCCCAGCATGTGATGGCGACCCATCCGCTTGATCGCAAGCCACTTCCCCGCAAGTTTAAATGTATTGAAAAAAGTGGTAACAGGTAGTGAACTACAGTCTACAGTTATACCAACCGTTGGTGGCGCATCTAAAGTTCCAGCCACCACATTCTTGTCGCCAAGGCTAACTTAGGCCATACCAGGACAAACGGCTGGCGAGGACGCCGCATTACAAACTATTGCGGACGACGAACCAAAAGTCTGGCGATTGAAAGCAAATTTCAAAACATTCTGCATGCGGCAGAGGTGCTAGACAGAGATTAGTGCAAACTTTAAGAAGAAAGAGCCAGAAATTCTATTGGCGGCCAAGATAAGGTTTACCCCGACGGTTTACCCCGACGGCTTAAGGATGAAGTCCATGTAGACAAACCAGCATGGCTTTGTTTGGTAGCATGCCTTTGAATGGGTAATGAACGAAAACCTCGTACTTGGTAGAAGCTAGTCCGCGGCATCAATCTTTCCATCTCGCCCGAGATCCTGCCAGAGCTGCGCCACTGTGTCTTCCCCGCAAATCGAGCTGCATCGGCAAGTAGCTCCTGAAAGGGGATGGGGGGGTTAAAGTAAACAGCTTGCGTTTGCCGTCCTCGTTTCTCCAAGCCGCAACCTTCTCCAGCCCATTGCAGTCCACCTTCCGGACGGTCATCCATTTGGGGACACTGTGAAAGTAACAGGACATTCTCGGTTCCCAATGATCAGAGACAATGGTTGCTGCGAGCACGCTTTGCGCTGTGGCGGTCCGGGCCATCGCCGTTGCAGCTTCCGGTGATGTCATTACCAACGACACGTATTTCTACGGCCAATCGCCGCCGGTGTATCCATCCCGTGAGTTTTCTACAAATACTTTAACGCAGGAGAAGAGACGGACAAGTCGAGGCTAATCGGTCATGGACAGCGGAAATGTCTGCCACGGGCCCCTGGGTAGACGCTCACGCCAAAGCCAAGGACCTCGTGTCCCAGATGACGCTGGCAGAAAAGGTCAGACTCACCGGCGGCGTCCGAGACATCGACAATGGCTGCTCGGGCAACATTGCCAACATTTCCCGGCTCGGCTTCCCAGGCATGTGCCTGAGCGATGCTGGCCAAGGGCTGCGCGCGACCGACTTTGTGAGCTCGTTTCCCAGTGGCATACACGTCGGAGCAAGGTGCGTCTTTACCCTTTGCACGTTTATAGTCGTGTTGTTCTTTTTTCCCCATCGAAAGGAAATCAGCTAATTTCAGGTCAACAGCTGGAACAAGGAATTGACGGCCCGCAGAGGCGCCGCCATGGCCGACGAGTTCAAGAAAAAGGGCGTCAACGTCTTGCTGGGCCCCGTCGTCGGGCCGGCCTGGCGCGTAACGCTTGGTGGCCGCAACTGGGAGGGCTTCGCGGCGGATCCGTACTTGTCGGGTTCGTTGGCGGCGCAAAGCATCGTGGGCATCCAGGGCCAAGGTGTCATTGCCAGCACAAAGGTGAGCAGTCACATCCGGCGACCGAAACTAAATGACCTATTCTGACGAATTCGTCCTCTAGCATTTCATTGGAAATGAGCAAGAGACAAATAGAAATCCCAGTGAGGATGCTCAGTCTGTATCGTCCAACATTGACGACAAGACGATGCACGAGCTATATCTCTGGTATGCTATTACGCCAAGTGTTTGATGATTGTGGCTGATTGTACGCAGGCCCTTTCAAGATGCCGTACACGCCGGGTCCGGCAACATCATGTGCTCGTACCAGCGCATCAACAATTCGTACGGCTGCGCCAACAGCAAGACTATGAACGGCCTGCTGAAGACGGAGCTGGGCTTCCAGGGCTTTGTCGTGTCTGACTGGGGCGCCCAGCACACTGGTCACGCCGGTGCTCTGGCGGGCATGGACATGGCCATGCCCGACCCTGACTCCTTCTGGGGCGATAAGCTCGTCAAGTCTGTCAAGAATGGCTCAGTGCCCGAGTCGAGAATCAACGACATGGCCACCAGGTAGACATCTCATTCAGCCTCGTCTTTTGTTTTTGCTAACTTGTTGTGCAGAATTCTCACCTCTTGGTACCAGTTCAAGCAGGACAAGGAATTCTGGAAACCAGGTTTTGGTATGCCAAAAGATGTCACGGAACCGCACGAGATTGTCGACTCTCGGGATCCAGCAGCCAAGCCTGTGCTTCTCGACGGTGCCGTCGAAGGACATGTTCTGGTAAAAAACACCAAGGACACGCTTCCGCTCGCGAAGCCACAACTCATTTCCGTCTTTGGCTACTCGGCCAAGACGCCCGACTTCTTCGCCCCGGGCGGCGGTGTCGGGCTCTTGCAGTGGCAGGAGGGCGCCGAAGCGATTGACCCCGACAAAGCCATTTCCGGCGCCCTGGGCGACCCCGAAGACCCATCGGCCATCGGCATCAAGGGCACGCTGTTTAGCGGCTGCGGCTCCGGCGCCACCACCCCGGCCAACGCCATCTCGCCCTTTGAGGCCCTCAAGATGCGCGCGCACGACGACGGCACGGCGCTGTTCAACGACTTTGTTTCGCCGCAGCCTGTCGTGGACCCGGCCTCGGAGGTGTGCATCATCTTCGGCAACGCCTTTTCCTGCGAGAGCTATGACCGCCCCGCGCTGCAGGACAAGTACACCGACGACCTGGTCAAAAGCGTCGCGGATAGCTGCAACAAGACCATTGTCGTCCTGCACAACGCGGGCCCGCGCGTCGTGGATGCCTTTATCGAGCACGACAACGTCACCGCCGTGCTCTTTGCGCACCTCCCCGGGCAGGAGTCGGGCCCCGCGCTCGTCTCTTTACTCTACGGCGAGTCCAACCCCTCGGGCAAGCTCCCCTACACGCTCGCCCGGAACGAGACCGACTATCCCGCGCTCAAGCCCAGCACTCCCGAGGGGCGCTTTACCCGCTTTCCGCAGTCCGACTTTTCCGAGGGCGTGTACACCGACTATCGCCACTTTGACAAGGAGGACAAGACGCCGCGCTTCGAGTTTGGCTTTGGCCTGAGCTACACGACGTTTGCCCTGTCCAACGCCACTGTCCGGCGCCTCGACGGCGGCAACCTCGACGACGCGTATCCAACGGGCGCCGTCATCCCCGGCGGCCCCGCGGACCTCTGGGACAATGTCGCGTCTGTGACGGCGGACGTGCGTAACACGGGCGCCGAGCGGGCCGGCGCCGAGGTGGCGCAGCTGTACGTGGGCATCCCGGGCGCGCCGCGACGGCAGTTGCGCGGCTACGACAAGGTGCGCCTGCGGCCGGGCGAGACGCGGACGGCGACGTTTGCCCTGACGCGGAGGGACCTGAGCGTGTGGAACGTCGAGGCGCAGCGGTGGCAGCTCCCGCGGGGCACGTATACTATTGAGGTCGGCACGAGCAGCAGGAACTTACCGCTGAAGCTGTCTCTGAAGATTTAGGAAGCTGGTGGGAGTAGTGTGTATTGTATACAAGTATACTTAAGACACGAGACGGGCATGATAGACGGCATCTGTATATAAAACAAGATAGATGTATCGAGTTGGCGATGCTCTGTTCTTATTTCAACAAGCACTGGAATATTGTTATCGCCGCGGCCTGGATCCAATGCACAACGCCAGAGTTTATGACATGGAACAGAATCCGCAGCTCTCTGAGCAGCACCGAGTAAATCGAAGTCGCGCCCAGCTCAAAAATAAAAAACGAGCACATTTCGTGTCACACAGCCAACCTTTACCAACCTGGTGAAGATGGGTTTTACTTGCAGGCATTGAGCTAGTATCGCGGCGTTGTTGCGAATCAATGGTTCTTGTCAGGAAACGTAACTTTGTCCTGGCAAAAGGGATTGTACAGTGAAAAATTGAAAAGCGGATAGATTATCAGATTTCCCTAACTAGGGTTTATGTGCCAATTCAAACTTAATCTCCTGTGACAAAAGACAGACTGGACTCTTGGTCCGTACCCTGGAGCCTGCGATGCGCTCCCATCACCGAGAGCAGCCATCGAAAGGGAAGGGAAAGGGAGAAGGAGTGTGTGGGGTAAATAGTGCCAGCAAGAGTTGGGAAACAGGGCTTCTTCTCCATATCCAAGATGCCAGAAGAGGCACCATGTATTTCGTGGTGATTCTCGAGCAAGAACACGATACTGTGGCAAAGCTGGTCCAACACAACACTACTCCGGTGCCTCACCTGTTGGTACAGTCTCTTTGACGATTCTACCGTGTTATTACCAAGGTTGGTCGCCCTTTTCTCGACCCTCAGTCATGACTTATGACCTACCGCATCAACATATCCTCTATTGCTTTACCCTCAACCCCATCACTTTTTCCATTGTCGTTGCATAAAAGAGTCGGCCCGAGTCGAGTACAGCTTCCGCCCACGCCTCTCCCCACATACTACAGAAAAAGAACAACCGGAGCTCTTGTGGACTCTACGATGACGACGGCGCGACTTTTTCCCACACCCACCTTCCCAAAAAAAAGCATCTCCTTTGGACCAAGGGATGAGACGATGGACTGACTCGTTGTCATGGGGGGGTGCGGGCTTCGGTGTAGACGAATATAGGAAAGAAAAGTGGACAGCAAGGGAGGGAAAGAAGAAAAGAAGGCTTCTAGAGCTTCGGTCTCGGTCAGGGCGCCCGATATCACAGATCCATTAATCTGCGCATCGTGAGGCCCGATACAAAAGAAGAAGAAGGAGAAAAAAACCGGGCGCCGAGGAAATCCACAAGCTCAACATCATTACTCGCGCTCCAACGAAAGCGACGGCTTTCTTAGCATCTCCGAAGACTCGGGGGCAACGGTCGCGAAAGAAGAAAAAAAGCCGAGAAACATAGCCACAGTCGTCATACTGAGTGGAAGAGGGGCAGGCGTGCGTGAGATTGGTTTCCAATCGAGCGTCTCCAGAAATATACGCCCGTGACTCGTGTATGTATGTATGTTGGAAAGGCGCCAGACTCGGCCGGCTATCCCAAAAACAAAAGACGTCAGACCAAGAAATGGTGTCCAAGAGAAAACCTTATCTTGCCAGACCAACCGGCTTCGACACAAAGTTTGGGCCCCCAACAATAATTATCCGCCATCTCCCACCACCAAGCAGAATGACCCCCAAAACCGGGACAGAAGGGAACCGAGTTGCGAAATCGAATCATGGCGTCATTCTGCATCTCCTTTCAACGTGTCCTCTGTGTGTGTGCGTATCCACCGCGAGTATAAGGTCACGCGAGCAGAAGAAAAAGTCTGAATGCGACGAATAAATTCATCTGGGTATGGTCGTAATTCACCGAAGCAATCCTGTTGTTTTCCCCGAGTTTCGCCTTGATCAGTGCGCAGAATTTAGACGCGTGTGTGTGGAGATGGAGGGGGAAAAAAAGAAAAGAAAAAAAGATCCCCAGAGATGGAGCGATTCCGCCAGGAGAAGCGGTCAAGCGAATTGCTTCATGTGGAAGGAGCCTTTCTCCCACGTTCATGCTCAATGCTCAGCTGGGGAAGCAGTCCTGGCCGAGCAGCAGAGGAATGATCGGTACCTGGAATGCTGAATCGCACAAAATAACCGTTTCCAGACCCCGAGACGATCTCGCTAGCACCATGGCGCTCCATCACCTCGGTCCTTCGACGTCGACGAAGCGATGGGCTGCTGCGAGTCCCCGATACGCCCCCCTTTTTTTTCCCCTTGCGTGCTCCGGCTTCGTCCCGGAGAATTGCACTAACCGTGCGCAGCGTATCGTTGGAAACTACCAGTACCAGTACGAAGTAGAGACACCATTGTCGCCGTACCAGTAATGCAGCTAATCATGGGCTGCGTCTCGGTTCAAAAGGGGGGGGGCGTGGCAGTACATGTGGGTTATGGAAATCCACTAGCATGCAATTCCGTCATTCGGGGTTCGTGTAGATTTTGGACCCCCAGATGCCCCAGCAGATACGACGAGATTGGGCGGCGAATCCAAGTTCATCCTTACGCAGCAAGGCTAGGTAGATATACTGAGCATCGCCGTCGTCGTCACCAACACCGTTGCGGTGGGCCGAGCGTCCAATGACACTGGCACTACGGAGTAGTCTGTAGATATTTTTAAATCACAGCCTACACAGTACAAGGAGGAATAGTTAGCAGCTGATCGACGAGGCGAGCTTGTTCGTGTTCCAGTGCCACTCCGATTTTCTGAATCAATCTTTGCCTGCCGGCCAGACCCCGGCTCCGCAACGCTTGTAGAAGCCAGCTGGTTTCCAGAAGGAAAATCGCACAGGGCAGCTCTGACTGCAACGGCAGGTGCGGGCAAGAAGAAGAGGAAGAAGAAGAAGAAGAAGAAGAAGAAGAAGAAAACAAAAGAAAATAAAAGAGACATCGCAGTCGTTTGGAACTGGCAGCCATCGGCCCCGTCTCCCAATCGCTCCAAGGGTGTGTGGTCAAGAACGCAATCTCGATTGCTCTCCCCCCCTCCCCATGCTGCAACCTTGAGCACGTTGCATCGCTTCTGTCTGTACCGGTACGCCCCCAAAAGCCGGTTTCCGTCGTGGTGGGCTTGTAATCTGCTGGGAGTCTATCGTTGCGCCTCCGTTTCTGGCACAAGCCTCTGCGACTGGCGTATGATTGTTCTGGCAGAAAGTGAGCCCTCCCGCATTGGTGTGCTTTTTAACGTAGCATCGGCAAATATTTGCCAGGCCGACATGTCTGGGCGAGGAGATCGTGCAGTGGGACAATGCCTCAGCAAGCCGGCTCAAAAGGCCTCTATGCGATGACTCACGGGCCAGCGCACCGTCAACGCAGCACTTGATTGGTAAAGGTATGATTCGGACTGCCGCAGCGGATTCCCTGCGGCGTTGATCTAGTCTGGTTGCTATTGCATCCATACTAGTCCTTCATTTGTATGGTGCTGCACTTGCCCGGCCCCAACATTCCGTCATGGTCGGCAATTGACATGACCGTCGTTGCTTTTTGTTCTGCAAGTCCGCTCAAGGGTGTCCGACCAGTGTCGTAATAGATGAGATGAAGAACAACACGCTCACGCCTTGCTGGCGAGGAAAAGAACGCTGGCCACGGCGTGTAGCACCTGGCTCTGTCCACAAACTACTGTATTACAGTGCTTGGAGTAGGGGTGTCGGTCTCTCTGGCATGCGTTTTACCTGAAAAGCGACTCCGCCGTCACAACAATGCCATAGTTATGCGAAAACGACTGAGATATGATGGGCCTTGAGTCGATTATTCGTATGCTTGCTGCATGACCCGACTGCTGCCAAGCTGAACAATTTTTGGGATGTGAACGAGTTGACCGACGTGGTTGTGCGTTGCATCGGCCATGACCCGTTGCCAAGGGCGTTACAAACGCAGCATGCGTATATGCAGAGGAAGAAAAAGCCAGCCGTGACGGGGCCTTTTCCAAGACACTGATTATAGCATTTGGTCCACCAAAGAAGAGTCTTGCAACTCTGGTTTCTGTCAGACCAGTTGGAGTCATGCCGATGCGACAACAGGCGAAACAAGTCATCCGTTTGTGGATGCTTTGTCGTTTCCCAGAGAGGTTTGATATACCCGTCGCCTGATAGACTGAGTCTTTCTCGGTGGACTTTTGCAGCTGGCTAGTCGTGCAGATGATGCATCAGTTGGATCGTCTCTCAGCTATACCGCGACGTGCTGACCCGCCACAGGCGCCGATATGCAGCGTCAGCCGATGAGGGTTCGGCAGGGCGCGGGGCGCAGCAAGCAAAGCTTGTTTGAGTCGCTGGATGTCCCGATGCCGTTCCGGCCGGCCGCCAGCAAGATTGCCGAATTTCACAATCATGCGAGGCGTTTTTTCCTTGTCAAACAAGGGCAAACGCGGAACCTGCTACTGGATAGATATTGCGCGAGACGGCCACGCTCATCATCAAGCTGCAGGTTGTCTCACAATGGGCACCATCCTGGACGCCGTGTCGTTTGGGCGCCGCCACGTCGACCAGGCAGATGGGCACTAGGTCTAGCGGAAGCGAGATCCGGATGAGATGGCGCCCAAGCGCAGCCCAACCAACCCCTGCGAGCAGCAAGCAAGACTGATGTCCGGCGCTAGAGGACACGTCTCCATGGGGGCGTGTGCGACAAGTGTATCAAAAATGTCAACGAGAAAAGATCCAATCAAGATCCATGCAAGACATGTTAGTGATGAAGGGGGTGCCGACGCCATACATTTTCTTTCCTTCTTCCCCTGGAATGAGGATCGCGGGATAGGCGAGCTGAAATCGGGCGACTGGCATTTGTGATATCCCAGCAGATGTTCGATCTGGAAACGGATCAGGCAGGCAATTGCGTAGCGCTGCTGCACAAATTCCTTCTGTCTTGACTTTCAGAGTCGACTTTTCCTACAGAACTCTAGCCGGCGTTACTATGCAGCCTCTGCATGGTCTTTTGACGCTTCTGTTGGGGCGTTACGCCGTGTGCGGCCCCAAGGCCTGGTTGCTGGCTCGTCTCCCAGCAAGCCACTCTACGGCTCGCGGACAGCCGCTAATAAAACGAAAATTCGAATAGACGCTACTGGCGAAGGACAGCGACCAGAGCATAATGGCGAACGGAGTAATTGGCGCCGAATGGCAACTGCCGGGCGGCGAATAGTGCCCGCCTGAGTCGCTGGAATGCGACGGTCACAAGAACGTCGCAGCGGCTGAAACCACCACCACACGAGCAGCCTTTGCATCTAAGTCAAATCTCAAACACGACCATGTGTGAAATCGCTGGCATGACATCCCACTTGGCGCATCTGTATTCGCTTGCTGTCGACTATGTGAGGCGGCGACTGTATTCTGTCGCAGTCGCCGCACGGGCCGGTGGTGTTTTGCTGTCTGAAGGTTGTTACGGAGTAGTGGCCATTCGTGATGAGTGAGATACTAGCTGTATTATTGAATCTCTTGTTACGTTTCGACAGCCGGCCATGACCTTCCGGATGAACCAGGGGTTTAATTGCTCTTCCGATGGCATCCCCTGCTGACAGCCAACCGAGGGGATGATATGATATATCGTGAGACCCATGCACCGCGGATAGTGGGAGCAGCGGCCGTTACCCACACAAATTGCGCAAAGGCGATCGACGAGCCCCAAGTTTCGGAACATTGTGCGGCCGCCGGTCAAAGGCTGAGACACGGGCAATGGGTGCAGCACCTGCAGTTAGCAGCGTTGCGGCATTTGATTTGATTGGCGCCTTGTATCATCTCTCAGACTCTCACTCACTGTGGCTGGCGAAGACGCCTCCGCAGCTGGGCGTGATTCAGCGTCAGGCGATGCGAAGACAAAGCCAAAAGCTTCGTGCGACTGCGTCTGCTGGAGCGGGGTCGCTCGATTGTGGCTGTGCGGGGGGCTACAAAGAAGATGTAGCTTTCCATATACGGGTCGCCGATGGGGGATTTGTTTTCTCGTGGACCAAACGCCAAACAAATACACGTCATCATGGTGGTGGTGATGATGATGATGATGATGATGTGTGCAGGTCATCGGCCGTTTGAGACGGCCCTTGCTCATTATGCACAGCCAGCTGGCAGCCGCTCAACGGCGATCCCCACTAATCACATCTACCCGACGGGCCGTTCGTCGCCTCGCGCGGCGGCGCCCAGCGACAAGGGATGACACAACAAGGGAAAGAGATTAGACCTACATGTGGACGTGGGCAGGCAAAGATCCGTTCTCTCGGTAATGTGATGAAAATTATGACGAACCGAAAAGGGCGCTCCGAAAAACGAACTCGTGCTCTCGGACCGGCTAGAGACATGTTACAACAGCTCTCCGCGCCCCCGAGCACGCCCGTTGAACCGAGGTTCGGTGGACGGAGGGGTGACGGGCCCATACTCGAATGCATGTCCGACGTTTGTGCCACCAACAGCGGCGCTCGTCCATCGAACGGCTGCTTTGCTGTCCATGTTTATGACCAGAGGAAAAGGGTGGCCGCAGCCAAGATGCGTCGGTGCGCCATGACAGACCAGGCAATATACCGGCGCCCTCCCCTCGATGAGGCTTGCAAGGCTGGTGGGAGCACCCTGAACAAAGAGCAAAAGGGGGATGGTGCCGATGCTGTCTCGCCCATCCCGCCCGCGCGGACCACGCCTCTGTTACACACGCCCAACAACGCATACATACATACCTTGTGGTTGTAACGGTCAGATTGTCAGGTGATGAGGCACATTGCGAGGACAACGATCCCGGTTGGCCGATATTGCGCCTTTCAAGATTTGTCGCCAAGAAAGGAGGAGGGGGTGTCGCCGGCGTGGGGGGGGGGTCAAGGTGATACAGCAACAGAAAGAGAAGCAAAAGAAGGAAAAAAAAGAGACATCGGTATTACAGAGTACACAGCAGCGTGTCATGACCGTCGGATGCCCTCATGCCACCCCCGTCTACATCATCACAGTTACA
Source organism: Beauveria scarabaeidicola (assembly GCA_037289395.1). Taxonomy (NCBI): domain Eukaryota; kingdom Fungi; phylum Ascomycota; class Sordariomycetes; order Hypocreales; family Cordycipitaceae; genus Beauveria; species Beauveria scarabaeidicola. The sequence continues at coordinate 18,583 of JAEIJG010000321.1, read as the reverse complement.
CAAAGACGGGCGAGCTGGCGGATCTTGCCAGCGGTGAAGCCGATGGAGAGGGCATTCACAAACATGTATGCCCGTTTTGGCCCGCTTGCTTCCCACCACACCCCCCTCCTGACCGTAGTCGGAGCCCGAAAAGGGAAAAAAACTCAGATCCGTCCTGCAGGTAGCCTTTTGATTCTGATGGCGTGGCACGGGCGTACACAACGGGCGTACACAACGGGCTTGCAAGACCGGCGACGGGGTGACGCCGAACCTGCGAAAGAGAGAAGGGGTTGTTGTTGTTGTTGTTGTTTGTGACGTATCAGTACATCTGTAGCCGAGGCCATGAAGCAACGTACGAAAGTATGTACGCATTCTTGTTAGAACCCCCCCTCCCCCGTGTGCCGCAGAGCGAGAGCAAAGGCTGAATGAAATGGCTGAGGGCAAATACAAAAGTCGGGGGGCCGCACCTGCCGCAAAGAGAAAAAAATTGATTTTTATTTTTTATTTTTAAAAAAGGGTCAGTCAATTCTTGATGGGCAAATGGCAGGCATGCATTTCCAAAACAAGAAGAAAGTTGAGCCGCCAAGCCGTCCCAGAAGCATAGGTAGACTCAAACCCGCGCCTGGGAATTAGTGAGCTGAAGGAAAAAAAAAAAAAAAAAAAAAAAGAGGGTTCAAGAAAAGCTCACACGATACGTTGCAGAGTCGCAACGGAGACAAAGCCAGCAAACCCAAAAAGAAAAACCTGGCGGAAATGCCAGAGCTTATTGCAACACGGTCCAGCCCGACTGGTTTTCCCACCACACATACTTCGTAAAGCCATCTTTTGTTCCTTTTGGGCCTCTCCCGTGACGGGCATGTCAACCCACACACACACACACACACTCCTCCTCCCGCCCGATTGGACTCCCAACCCCTTGCGTGTTCTCTATTCGTCGCACTGCATAGAATAGATTAAAAACTGCATGTGTGCGCTGTCAGATCCATCGCATCCCCATGCGACCATGCACGCGCCGGTGCGGGGGAGACCACAACGACGTATGGTCATTTTTCCTTTCATGTGTTTTGTTTTGTGTGTGTGTGTTGCTTGGCCTGCCTTTCATGTGCGTGGCCAACACCGCGATCGGCACCGTGATGTGAGCGCTCGAAATACTACTACAGGGGGGTGGGGGGGGGCTGTTGTTCGCTTCGAAGCTGGTTTATTTTTTATTTTTTATATCCTTGGCGAGGATCATCCTGCGGGAACGCAACATGTTTGTTCCTTTGATGACGATATGCAAGGTAAACAACCTGCCTGCCCTAACAACAATGTCAAAATTGGAGAAGAAAAGAAGAAGAAGAAGAAGAAGAAGAAAAGACACTTCTTTTCTCAGTCATCTCGCACTGTGAAAATAAACTAGCAAACAAAGTCAACGAGTTGGAGAGAAGAAGGAATATGCTTTGCATGCACCCGCCCTGCGCAACACCGTTCTTGGACCCTTGTCTCTCAACAACAACCCTGGGGGGGGGGGGGCGCTGTGTGACATTTTCGTCTGGGCTTGCTTTCCAGTCTTCCTCTACAAGCATCAGCCTGCGGGCGCTTCGATCGAGGGGCTGCCTGCTTCAACAAAAAAAATTGTTTCCGGGGCGCGCCGTTGGGCCCGAGTCCGTCTTGGCGGCCCGCGCTGTGCCCGACTTTGGCCCAAGCTAAACAATAACGAAGCAGCTGCCCGTGGGGTGAGCTAATATGATATGGATGCTACGTAGAGCAAAAAGAAAAAAAAAAGACACACATTATTTCTTCAGTGTCTGAGACCCTGTACTGCGATCTCTTTCCTTTCAGCCGTCTTGCCGTCCCTTTTTCTTTTTTCTTTTTTTTTCTCTTGCTCGTTACCATCTTTACTATATACGGCATCTCGCTCTCCCGAAACCGGTTTGTGTCGAGTGCGACGGCCCAACTTTTGCGGATTTTTGTCTCTCTGGAGCCGCCTTTGTTAGGCACAAGTTTATACATCTACCTCGGAAATTGAACATGGTCAAGCGTAGTCCAACCTCGCGCTTGATTTCCGAGGCAATACGCTCTTGCAAGTCGGGATCGTGCCAAAGCCGATACACATACACGCCTTGTTTCTTTGCTTTTCTTCCCTTTCTTTGCTTTTCTCTTCTTTTCATAGCAAGTGCCCCTTGAGTATTGACGTACAATTGAATCGGCGATTCGAGGACACTCGCGGTATTGTGTCTCGGATGACAATGCCCGTTTTTGGCATGTCTCCCGTCCGTCCGCTTTGACATGTCTGCCATAATAAGTTTGTTTAAGTACTGGCGACTGGCGACTCGGGTGGGTTTTTTCATAATTCTTCATAAAATTACATAACTCTGATTACCCTAGTTAACCCCCTGGTCAGCCACAATCTGGCCCTAGTTAACGAAGTACCTTTTTTAACAGGGGTATCTCGCATAGACAGAAAGAGCTGTATATCTGCCTTTTTCTGAGTCCTCAGTACACGTTTTAAAAGTGGTGACTCACGTACTGGCTGCTGTACTGGCCACTGTACTGGCTGCTGTACTGGCTGCTGTACTGGCTGCTGTACTGGCTGCTGTACTGGCTGTACTGGCCACTGTACTGGCTGCTGTACTGGCCACTGTACTGGCTGCTGTACTGCCTGCTATACTGCCTGCCGTACTGACAGGGGATAGACTGGTACTTTGTCATCGAGCCCGCTGTGGCCCACCGTGGCCAGCCCTGTGGGTTCTTCTTCGATGTACCCTGAGTCGCGAGTCGCCAGTACTCAGAAAACTCAAGATCACGGCATTATAAAGGAGAAAACCGCTGCAGGTCGATCTCGTTGACCCGTCTTCCCGTGCCGTTACTGCGGGATATGAATAGTTCTCCCGCATAATCCCAGGCGGCGGGGAAGGGGGATTCATCTCGCACGGCCCGAGTCTTGCGAGCACCAGCACCATGTCAAGAATCAACCAAGCCCCATGTCAAGTTGTCTTCCTGCCCATATCCGAGGGCGTCTGGGCATGTCAAAGCCGATGGCTAGGTCCAAATATAGAAGGCCACGTTTCCGACCTCGACAGGGAGAGTTCCAAATCGGCCTTTTTCTCTCTCTCTCTCTTTTTTTTTCTTCTCTTTCTGCCTTTAACAAAGTTAGTTTGTTGCTAGTTTTGGTCTGCGCGCCATCGCGATTGAGTTTTATTCTGTTTCTGCGCCGCGTGATGTGACTCATTGCGCATCATAAAAATAGCCTCCATTCTTCACAATTCACGAGCCCCATACCAGAAGAAAACAATAGCATGAGAAAGTATCCGTAGAAAGAGAAAAGGACTGCTGCCAAGGCTGCATTGCGTTGGCCCCCCCCGCATTCCAGAGTCAGCTTTTTGGGGCGGCGCCAACGCACGCAAAAAGGCGCGACAAGTGCGTCCGGAAGACGTCGGTTTTGTTCCCCGAGAATGTCACTAGGCAAGACATGAACTAGTGTCCCCCTTGAAGAAAAAGAAAGCACCCCACGAGTCGTCAGACGGGAAAGAGAAAAGAAAAAAAAAAGGAGAAAAAAAGAAGAAGAAGAAAAAAAAAAAAGACGAGGGCTTTTAGAGCTAATCTGTAGTAATAAGTAAGGGTGTCAAAGAGGCTCGCACAGAAAGAAAAAGAAAGAATGGGCAAATCGCCTTGGTGGCCCGTGCGGATGGGGGAACCTTGATCGGCGCGGCAAGCAAACAAACAAAATCTTAGCAACAAATGAACAAGGAAACGGTAAATATGGAGTAGTGACAACTTAAAAATCAAACCATGTAAAAAGGGGAACAAAAGGTTTTTTTTTTTTTTTTTTTCAAAGTCAAGATAGCCCATAGATTATTAAGTCTATATAATAGAGTTTCGGGCAAATGCTTATTCTTCAACTTGTGGGCGCCAAAACTCTTAGATATTCGCAACGGCGCTAAAATCGACAGATTTGAACCAAAACCTTGGCCACAACCATCTGTACAGATTACGGAGTAGCTAGTCGCGATTTTTCACACCAAAAAAAGCCTTTTGTGTTTTTCCTTTTATTTCTTCTCTTATCCCTCATCTCAAGAAAAAGAGATGGAAAACGCCGTCGCTTTAGCCTCTCCCGCAATGACCTGTAACATTTCCAGCTACCAAAAATCAATAAGAAACAATAACTACTATTTAGTACCTAGTGGGCACATTCCCCCCCCCCCCCGGGGCGTCGCCCTTTGAAAGCCAAAATAAACCTGCCTTATCCGTATCCCCCCGTAACCCCCTCCCCCTTCAGCTGGGCGCCTGTTTCTACTTATCGGGGATCTGTCTACCTACATCTCCCGCATCCACCACACACGGAACAAACAATGTTTGCATTCCAGACAACGTAGGCCACGCCCCCCCCCTCGGCGTCAGGGACATGCCAACGTCGACTTGTGCGAGATTAGATTCCGAGATTAGGCTAGCTGTCCCCTTTTCTTTTTTGTTGACAGAGCAATCGCCATACCTGGACCCGTATGCAGGCAACACAACGAACCCCTCGTATCATGCACCACACCACCACCCATCACATCTTACGCCATCGTCCCAGATCTACATCGATCGTCACAAGATGTGCATATTTACCTACGATGTGCCCTTTTTTTTTCTTTCGGTAAAAATCGTATTCGATTTGCATGTTATTTGCTCGAGATCACGTTGCCGTAATCTCTCGTCTTCCCCCACCTTGTTCTGTAATCTCTTCCCAAGTCTAAAATGGTTGAAAAATAAAAAATAAAAAAAAGCTAAACCCCAAAAAATCATAAATCGCAAAGCTTGGCCCGCCCAATGATGTTATCAACAGACAACAGAAAATAAATAAGCCACAAGAAGCAAATCCCTAGTGTTGGTGATATAGAGGGCAAGCATGCCACATCAGCCCGACACAGTATCAAAAGAAAATCGTTTCCGACAGAGCTTGCGCGAAACCCCGTCTTTGTGACCGAAGCCACATCCACAACAAAACAACCAAGAGGGAAAAAAAAACAAGAGAGAAAACAGCGTCCCCGAGGAATCCATCCTGTACTAATAAATCATTCCAAAAGGCAGAGGCCAAAATAACAAAACGCCATGGATAAATGCCCATTTCCCACCTCCTTGTCGCTCAAGTCATCCTTCGAGGTATTGTAGTTGAAACATGTGCGCATCTCGTGCGCCGCTCCACATCTTTCTTTCAAGAAAAATTATGCTCGGGGGTATTTTCTTCTTCTGCGTCGCTAGCATCCGAGTAAGCAGTCGGTGCATGTCGTGCCGTCTTGGTGTCGATGCTGCCACCATCTTTCGGGGTCTGGGCAAGCCTGGCGCTGTTCAAGGTTTGACGCCCGACGCCATTCAAACCAGCAGCTTCTTAACCCACCAAGTTTGGTTTCGTTTTCTTCTTCTTTTGCAGCCACGTAAGAGGCTAGTGCCCCAACGCCACCGTGTCTCTTAGTTACGCTCCTCCGTCTTGGGTCGCAGTGATCGAGCTTCCAGTTGGCGCTTGCGCTCCAGTTTGGCATAGTGCAGCCCGCAGGCGTTGCACAGTGTGCGAGCGCCGTCGGGCCCGCGTCGCCATTCGGGAGTGTCGATTCTGTTGCAGCTATGGCAGCGGCCAGGAGGGGCGGCGCGCTGTGCTGGTTGTCAGTGACGTAACTCGGAAGCTTGTCATGTTGCCTCACTTACACCGCGGCGCTTCTTGACCTCATTGACTGGGTAATGAGCCTTCATGCCATCGTTGTACATGCTGGCGTCGTGGCTCTCTTCGTACGCACTCTTGGCCTTGGCCCCCTCGCGCGCGCGCTCGGTATGTTGGACGATATCACGGACCTGCTCGAGAGACCGCTTGATATAGTCGGCATTGGCTAGCATCTCATTGACCTCGCGTTCGCTAGGCAGGCGCTCCACAGATGGCTGGCCTCCTTGCTGCTCCTGAGCAGCACGACCGTAGGCCTCGGCAAAGTTGAAGAGTGTGCGGGAATTGGATCCAATCTACGCGCCGACTTGTTAACAAGGGAGAAGCAAGGCATTAGGGCTAGGCAAACATACTCTGCTGAAAGACTCGTGGTAAGTCCAATTTTCGTAGTGTCTGGGGGTAGCCTCGTATCTGCTGCGAGAGTAGGGACCAGGCTCGCCGTGGGTCTGGGGACGGGGAGCGTCGTAGTGCTCGTGACGGGGAGAGATTGGGTATACGGGCAGCGGCATCTGGCCAGGGGGTAGGTGAGGGGGCTGGAAAGGATGCGAGGTAGGAGCGGGGGGCTGGGGGTAGCCGCCCGAGACGGCACGGTGATCGTGGTGAACAGGGCCATGGCCAGGGCCATCGGGCTTGCCGGGGGGCGTTGGTCTGCGGTCGGTGACGGGAGGCAGGCCGGCGCGGCCGTTGAACGGAGGTCTGGGGGAGTCGGCAAAGGCGGGAATGGTATCCTGCCTCGAGGGGAACGAGGCAGGGTGAAGCGGCTGCGGCGATCGCGAGTGCTTGTCAGAGTCGGTGTATTGGCGAGACGGAGGAGCAAAGGGCGAAGGCAAGCCGCCGGAGCTGGGCTGCGGCGGCATGCTGCTGTGGTGAGGAGCGTACTGGCCAGGGCGGGCACCAGATATGACTTCGGAGATGGAGGGCAGCGACTGGCGAGGGGGCGCTTCGCTGGCATGGTCGTCGGTCGGCCGACGAGGCTCGGCAGAGGTGATCATGCTGGTCGTGGGCGAGGAGCCTGACGATAGAGGCGGATAGGTAGACGAGGCAAAGGACGACGGCTGGTAGTGAGCGCTTGGAGTGAGGACAGAGGCAGCTGCCATGGCCGGCTGGTGAGGTGTGCCTGCAATGTGTGGTTGTTTGTTGGTTGTGACGATGTTTGCTTGGTCGAGTGCGGAAGAAGCAAGTCGGCAAAGACGAGATGTTGTTAGTAGTAGGTATGCATGTACGGTTAGAAAATGTTGGAGGTTGGAAAGAATCAAAAGTCGAACGGACGATGATGTTTGGGGCAGGCTTGTTAATATGTGTTATGCAAGACGAGCCAGCTTAGACGAGTACGGGGGGGGTAGGTGTGTTAATAAAGGCCGGCTAGGGTGGGAATGGTGTGTGCGTTGGACTGTCGGGCCTCTTTTTCCTTTTTGCCTTTTTTTCTCTGATCCTAGTCTCCCTAGTGTAAGACGGAGCTTTGCCGGGGAACTGGGAGTCGCCCGCTTTCAAATATGCGGCGCGTGGCAATGACACCAAGATTGGGAGGGCGGATGGGGTTGATGGGTTGATGAGGTGGGCTGGGCTTAGCAAGAAAGCCAAGAGCATCTGTGTCGCTAGGAAGAAGGGGGGAGAGGAGGGGTGTGCATACGAAAAGGAAGAGGATCTGGCGCGTTTTTAGGCCGTCGATACAATCTGACTTGGCAGCAGGGCTCGATGGAATCAAAGGAATCGGTGGACACGAGGTTTGGGTGTGGGAGCGAGACCTCGGCCAACGCCCAGGGTGATGGAGGGGGTGAAGTTGAGACAACGGTAGGGGGGTGAGTTTGCGAGAGCAGTTACTCAGTACCAGTCAGTAGCAGGGCACGTGCAGGGGAGGGGGGTATGTGGGGTGAGAGGTGGAAATTCGGTCAATAAATTAATTAAAAAAAATAAAAAAATAAAAGAAAACACGATGAATTAGCCACAGGAAGAAAAGGTGGGGCACAGTTTAGGATGAATCGCGCGGCAGGCTAATCACTTACTCAACCGTCTTTTTGGTATCCTCCTAACTTGGACGTTCCCGAGGCTTTTCTATTGTTTTCCTTTTTTATTTTAATTTTTTGTCTTTCTTCTCTCTGGTGCCAACAATATCGCCGTTATTCAGCGGTCCCGTTCTGCCTGTTCCTGTTGTCATCGTCTTCCCCTCTTCCTCTACCTGCCACTCACCGCCATACCCCGCCAACCCGCTTCACAGATTCGATGCGACTGCCCTTTCCATCACTGGTGTAGTACCACCGTAGTAGACGCCATCTTATCTGGCCATGTTACCCTTTTTCTGCACGCCATCACAAGGACAGCTGCAGAAAAACGACGCAGCACAACAAGATCTCTCACTCACTCACTCACACACCTGTGCCACGCTTGCCCACCCATCTGTATACATTTCTCTCTGCTCGCTTTTCCTCTGCCCTCTTGTGTCCCCTGGGCACTTTGGCGTTGGCATCACTGCCCAATTCCCTTTGTTCCATGGTGCTCCTTTCTTTCGCCGAGGCTGCGGCGCAGTTGAAGAAGGAAGTTGAAGGAGGGGGGGGGGGCGGCTGGCCAAGATACCACGGAACCCGGCCGAAAGTATGTTTTATTGCACACATGCGCAATACCTAACCTTTCAGCCATCCAACTAGCTTGACCGATTGTATCGTACTACGATTCGCTAGAAAAAAAGCCAAAAAAAAAAAAAAAAAACAGAACCCCCATTTCAGATGCACATTATCACTACATAAGGCCTGCGATGCTATTCTTCTCCCTTATTGTCTTCATCATCATGTCACGATATGAGGATCCCTCTCTTCCGCCGAGAACCGAACTTGCCTCCCTTTGCCCTCTCTAGTGGACAAGTTCCGAAGCAAATATGATCTGGGATGCTAAATAAATAAAAAAGAAAAAAGAAAAAGAAAAAGAACCTGGCCCATCTCCGCCGGAAATCTCACGCCGCTCATCATGGGGCCACCACACCCCAGGCACTATTACAACCGTAAAATAGTCAGATCCCGATGGACGGAGTCAGGGATGTTTTCCCTCGTGGTGTGGCGTTTTTTTATTTATTTTAATTCTCCAAGGGGGAACAAATCAAACGCTTGGCCCCGGAAAACCAAACCCAAAAAAACGCGACCAAGCCACTGGAAGCTGTAGCCGGGTATGGAAAACTGGTCCTGGGTACGGAGTACTCTGTATGCCATCGGTAAACCCACCAGAAGTTCGAATGACAATGTCATAATAATAACGGCAACGAGGCCGCCAGCTGGGGCTTTTTCGCTCATCGTGACCCATGTACTCCGTACATGGCCTGGTTTGAGCGCAAAAAGCAGTCCTGCGGTGACAACAGCAAGTCCGGTTGCATGGTTCGTCGCCAACAACTACTCTCTCGCACGGCCGTTGTGCGGTAACGCTCCATCGTTCCGCGACCAACGCGCGCCCGCAAAAGTGTTTCTCCCTAGGTACGGATTAGTTCTTGTATTTTTCCCACTTGGCCCTTCCCCGAGCACATCGCCTAGGGTGGAGACGAGCCATCGACAGTGACGCTGGCGTAACTGAGCCTTGTTACGTTGACGACATGATTGTCCAGCATTCTTTTCCCGTGTGAGGTCCTCGCCTATACCATGACAGCGCCTGGATTTTCCCTTTTTGGAAGCGGCCAAACGATCCCGCATGGCGCCAGAGGCCCGCGGCTCTACCAGAAATCCTTGTCCTCATGTCACGCATAGCCTGGTTTCTGTACCAAAGCCTCGTTCATCCTTTAGACTAGTCGTAGTTCATTCTCGCTCAATAGACTCCTCCAGCGAGAGGATCCTCTTCAACGAATCGGGGCTTGCATCGGTACGTGTTGTTTCCTGGTTATACGTTTTCCCATCTTGGCCACGACAAAGGGGCAAGACGCAGGCGGTGCACCAAGTCCCAGAAAACCTTGCCTTGGACCAACGTCTGTAAATGTCACCGTATGATCCCCTTGCCATCTTTTCTTTCTGACAAGACGCGGATGGCGCGGGCGCCCGTTCCAGCCTTGGCCGAGCCTTGACTCTTTTTGGCGCTGCAAGCCTGCAACGCCCTCACCAGCAACACCAATGGTCTCCTTTGTTTCCGCAACGAGGCATTGCCGACCATGGCAACCTAGCAGACTGGAGAAGGATTTTTCCAGACAATGTTCGGTTAAAGAGGGGGTCGGGATCAAAAAAAGGGCCCTGGCACGATCTGGCCCTTGTTGTCTTGAGTCTTGACCGTCTGGTTGGCCGGCCCATCTGAACGAGTCAGGGCTCTCGCAGTGCCATCTTGGATGAGTCGAGTCCCCCTTTTCCCAAGCGATCCATCACGGCTTTCCACAGTGCATTGGTTATCTGCATCTCGACTAGCGGATCCACGTCCGGTCAAGAATGCATGATGGCGTCTGCCGGTCATGATGCACCAGTTCATCCTGTCATTTTACGGCGCAACTCAACCCCGCCAAAGCGTGCGCGGAACAAGCCGCCTGACTCGTGTGCATTTCCTTCTTTTGTGCTGAGTTGGTGTCCATAACTGTCTGTAGGTGTATCTTGTCGCTCATCTTGATTGCTCTCTTTATTTTCTGCCACCTGATGAGCCGTTTTATTTTTCCTGCTCGTCTACCAATCCTTTCAACTGGTGGAACCCCAAGTAATGCTAATGCAAGCCAAGAACTTCTCCAGTAATAAAAAGCTACATTCTCTCATCATATCCTTGTTTCAGGATGCTGTCGAGTCAAGAATCCCATTTGTTCGCAGAGTGCCGAATCTGCTAGCCAGGCTGTTGCTTTTGCGGAGAGTGGCTGCCCATCGTCTGTTTTTTTTTTTCCTTTTTTTTTTGTTGGTGTCTGATCAGCGCTGCGTAGGATAACCGAACGTTTGGCCCAACGACGCCATGTCACCCTTTCTTGTCTTGACTTGCCTCACAAAGCCCTTGATATGCACTAAGTAATTGCTTGTTACTGCTACGTTCTCGTACGAGCTTTCTCAAAATCTCAAGGCAGACGAGGCGTCAAGTGCCCATAAAATGACCCAAAACTTTGCATGTCGGCGCAGCGTCAGCAATGGAGCCAATATACGCCTCATCATGGACTCTGTACGGGGCTGCTCAGCTGGGGCGACAAATGCGAGTGGGTTTTCCTTTCGCGTCGACCAGCCTCTTTTTTCTTCCTCTTAACCTCGTTGGTACGGCCCTTCATCGTCTTGAAGCCAAGGCGGGGAGGGGGGAGGGGGGGGGTCAATTACCAAATGTTGGTTCCGCCACCGCCAGCCTCGACGATGTGTGTCCCCGCTCTCCATCCCTGATTCTAAATGACCGTTTTTTTTTTCTTTCTGAAAAGACATGAACAAGTCAAAAATATTGCCCATGTTGCTGGCAAAAACGTCTCGGCCGGCTGTTTTCCCGCTTTAGGAAGTTTCCCTTGTTGGGAAGGAACAGGGAAAGAGCCACCTGCAGCAGCAAACCTTGACGACCAGCCCAATCGAACAAAGATTTCGCACTTTACTGCATCACTTTACGTTGCATCATTTTGCTTCTTGGTGCGCCCGTCCATTCTCTTTTTTCTTCGTTTACTTTGGGCCGCGGCGATGCATGTTGATGGCGCCATCTTGAGTTGGAGGACCGCGTTAGCCTTGCCTCAGCTGTGCGGCATGGTTGGTGATGTGGAGGAGGAGGGGTGCAACAAGCTAGCAAGCTAGTCCGACTCACACTGCGTGTGGTGTGGTGCGGCTATCCAATGTCACTCGTTCCTTAACAGAAAAGCAAAACGCATCGGCAGCGGGAATCTACTCTTGTTAGCATTGATTGATTCCCCTCAACCCCCTCCTCTTTTCGATTGCCAACAAAGAAGGATTCGGCGCTAGCCATTCAACCCACCACATATCCTGTTCCGCGGTATGCCTGCGTGGTCTGACGCCGCCACCGACTGGTCAAAAGTCTCTTCATTCGTACGCGATCTGCACAGAAAAGAAAACGAGGCTAGATAGCCTCAAGGTTTCGGACAAATCACAAAAGCGAGACCGGCGCCAGTGTTTTCAAGCAGTCGGAGGCGAGAAACGAGGCTGGTCTCGCAAAACACACAATGATACAGGCCCAACCAAAATAGTACGCACACACACTTTGATGCCCTCCCTCGGAGAAACGCCACAAATCCGATGACCTTGTCGCATTAAAAACACCGCATCTTGGCGGGCAGTACGAAGCGAGACGGGCGCAGAACAGAGGTTGTCTCTTGATCTGAGACCAAAGTTCTCCTCCGGGTCCTCCCTCACATCTCGGAACAACGGAAATGACGGACTTGTTGAGATTATTTACGCGTATGTTGCTTTAATCACCATGACACATGAATCCAAGATTCATCTCGGTATCAGCTTCCTACCTTGGTGTCCCCCTCTGGTTGCGTTTGCTACATATTACGCTCGGGACTACAAGCCTGCAAAGCATACCTTCGGCCGAGAAGCTGCGACCGGGAATTACAAAACAGGGGGGGCGCGCTCACTCTGGGCTCAGGCTTTCTCAAGTTAGGCCCGGTGATGATGTGAGTGGGTAAACGGTGCGTATGCGGCGGCGGCGACAACTTTGGACCATATGCGCGGGCGCCAAATAAAACTCAATCCATTGCAAAACAAGAGGGAAGACTGTGGCGGCCGTCGCCTGCACAAGAGGAATCATTATTGTTCGCCCAAGCGGTCTTGTCAACGTTCACGCCAAGGTTTGGCGGCGCACGCCGTCCTCCAGTCCGACCAGCTGCGCCATGTTGGTCGCGACCCAAGACACAATGCACCAAGAGATTGCGGGGACAATGTTCTGTCGCGAAGCGCCAGTAACGAGCGTGCAGGGACACCGTCCAAGGGGGCTAGACGAGTGCCACAGCTGTCACCGCATCACCATACATGCGCATGGTTTAACGCTAGATGGGCTTGAAGCAGTCAACTTTCTTAAGTTGATGTTGCATCCGGCGCCGAGAGAAGAGAGGCAAGGCAAAGCAGGCTGCCGTCACAGCAGAGTTCATTACAAATCGCATGGGTAGGTGAGGCGTGTGAAAACGAGGCTCTCGCCTTGGCTCCATCAGGCTGTCGCGTGCGTGTTAGATGCACGCGAAAACCACAAAAGATGCCTTTTGACTTCATTTCTGCATCATGGACGTATCGTGGAGGGGGGAGTGGACTTGGACCGCAAAGTGGCCCGGCGGCCACTACAAAAAGACCTCGCCGATGCAGGGCACATCTCATAACATCCATGGCAGGCCGCTTGGCGAGCACCACCCTCTTCCTCCTCCACGGCTTTTTGGTAGCAAAGGCGGCCAGCGGCGGCCCTGGCTCCTCAAGCACGCTCTGCGGCCTTTTGATCTCTCACAGATCAGATGCATGCATCGCTTTCGTGCGCATCCCGCACTCCCCCTCCATCTCCGTTCCCAATCACACGCACACTCACGCTCATCATCACCAACGCGACCCCTCTCTTCTTGTTAAGATTAGCATCGTCTTTACAGAACAGAGGGTCGCGCTTTTCCCTCTCTCTCTCTGTTCCCCGACCACGGATGGAGAGGCGGGGCGACTTGGTTTGTCCTGAATGCAGACCGGTGCGAGGCCGCTGCCCGTAAGGCCAGGCACCCAAAATTGTGTTGTGCCAATCTGCAATCTGGCAAGAGAGCGCCCCCGGTCGATTGGAAATCGGAGAGCTATAATTCGTTTTGTTCCCTCTGTCACACAAACGGGGTGGCGGCGGTTGGGCGAGTAACAATAACCACTGTCATCTCCGGGTCTTGAAATCATCGTAAGGGGACGTTTGTGTGCACACACTTTTTTTTTTTTTTTTTTTAGTCTGTCTCTGCCAGCCGAATTTATGACCAATAAACGTTTAGATAAATAAAAATACAGGGAGCAAATCGTTGCTGATTCTAGCGATCGGCTGTGGCTACCCGTTCCAGGAGCAAGAGGGGTTCCTCTCCAAGCGGATTGGCGACAAGTTGTGTGTTAGCTCGAGTATCAATTGTTGTGGAACTGCAGAAACTCGTTTTCTTTTTTCTTTTTTCTTTTTTTTTTCTTTTCTTTTCTTTCGTGTTTCTTCCTGTCTCATCACATTACCATGAAAATGGTTCCCTTTGACGTAGGAGCTAGAGCCACACACACACACACACACACACACACACACGGTTGCATTGGTATTTCTTTTTCCTTGCTCATCTTCTTTTGAATCGCGATTTCAATCCCCTGCGGCCGTGCCGTTGGGAGCGGGCGCAGGCCATTGTAACAGAAAAAAACTCATTCGTTAATCAAACTGCAACAACAAGAGGCAATCTGCTTTTATTAGCGTCGGTGCCCCCCCCCCTTTGCTACAGTCTACAGATCCCTGTGGTATTGGCTCGTCTTCATCATTGTTCAGCTTTCCCATACCAGTTGGTGTGCAGTCTGCTCACATGCATGCTGTATTCTGCAGGCATCTCGCAAGGGCCGCCCACCTCAAATCACAGTACTCCGTACCACATGCGACATTGCCATGGGCAGATGTCCATCTGCCAGCAAGCAACGCCCCCCCCCCCGCGCCCCCCGCGTGACTTCAACCCGTCCTATAAAAAAAAGATGAAGGGCTTGACCTCATTGCCCACACAGTTTTCCGACAGCGTTACATCGCACCTTTTGGCAACGCAGATGCGAGGGCGGGTCAGCTCGTTGCTGGAGGCCTGTTCCCGCACTTCAGCTTGTTGGCGCCTCTTTTGAGCGATTTGCGCGGCCAGCTGCTGCGTTGTCCCCGAGGTCTATCCGCTAGCTTCAATTGATTGTGTGCGTCCCGCCAATGGCCGATTACCTCAGAGATGCTCCCTCTGACGCTGCGGCCTTGCACAAAGTACCACCACCAGTTGCACACAGTTAGATGAACATGATGGGTCCTCTGCTTAGCTCCTTCCCCTATTGATTTCTTTTGTTGTAGTCTACTACTGTGTGGTAGCAGTAGCATTGCAATGAACATGTGTGTAACAATGCTAGCAGTGCTCCAGAGAAAGCGGTGAGCTGAATCCTCCACGGCGCAGCATATCTCCCTACTCCGTACACAGAAAGGCTCGAGGTATCACTGGCACGCGGCAAAACAACGCAGCATGGCGGCCTACTTGTCGCATCTGGTTCGACACATCAGTGGGTGTGACTGTGCAGGAACCTGCAATGCACAATATCGGAGAGGCATGCCAGCCCTTGCCTCCGAGCTAGTCCTGAAATCGAACTCTGCTCCGTGGCACACCCTCTGTGAAAGCTCAGGATATTTGATTGGCCTCTGCTGAAGAAATCTCTTTCTGCTGGCGTGGTCGCAATGCTGTAGCGGCATATTGGCACCTTCTGCCACCAGGTCTGGGGCATCGGCGAATTGAGCAGATGGGCATCAGTGATGCAGCAGCGGATTGAACACGATGCTGTGCCGACGGTAGAGTAGCGGCCAGTACTAATAAACGAGACAGAAGGGTGGGTGTGGCCTTGGTTTCTGCTGTGCCGATTAGGCCTCGATGCCGATCGCCACCCGTCATGGTTCTTTACTAGAGACATTTGCGACGATGGGCGCCAGGGCTGTGCTGGATCAGGTTTCGTAGCATCGTGTGGCGTCGGCTTTGCAGTGTTCAGAAACCGAGCTGAATCTCGGCAATTGATGCCATGGGCCATGGCCCGTGGTGGACAACGGGCGGCGGCGGCGAACAGCAAACGCCCCCTTGCCAGTTCAGGGCCTTTTGCGACTGGTCTAAAAGATGCAGATGGTCGGTGGGGTGGCCAAGCATTGTTGAATCTTTTGTCTCGCGGCCGGTGGTTCCGCCACGGCAGGCGGTCAGAGGGGCGTGAGACGCAGAGCTATGGAACAATAAAGACGGCTCAACAAAGGAACAAGGAAGTGCGCCCGCAAACCCGGTGATGTCTGATTGTGCGTAGGTTTGTGCTCGGACGGCAGGTGAAGCGGCTCGCTTTTGCAGCCGATTTGATGCGGCGCGATGCAACACCGGGTCCGCGAGCAGTGTTGAGCCTGTGTTGGCTTTGGCATTGCTTTCTCTGCGATGCTATTTCCAGAGAATCTATACGTTACTCGGAGGGGTGTGATGTGTGGGCGTATCGCGACGATACAATTTGCCGACAACTAGATGGCAACCCCATGACTCGCATGGTTTGGCTTTGATGGAACGGTTCGGGGTACTCGGTATTTAGGCAACATGTGTGGAGGCAGTCCGGCGGTGCGGCAGTCGAGAGAGCGCCTGGGACGCCCGATAGCCGTGTTAAGCCGATGAAATGGGAGCCATGGGTCATGGCGGCGAGAAAGCAAAGAGGTTGCAAGAAAGCAGGACGAGGGCCAAAGAGGGCAATCTTGAGGGTGCGTAGTGCGAGTGGGGTAGGGCGAAGACGGGCCATCGTGAGCATGCTGCAACGGCGGGCAAGGCATCGTCTCTTTTGGCTCCTCGGCAGACATGGAATGGGTGACGAGACAGAGGAAAGAGGTTATCGGGCGGATGTGTATGTCGCTGCAGCCGATGCGAACCATGATGAGACAGGACCGAGAAACGGGCAGACGATGGTCGTCCCGAGTGTCATGGACGGCACTTTCCGAAGGCGGGTAATCGGGCACCTGAGATTGAGGCAAACGCACGCCCCCACGGCAAATTCAAGCGAGCATCGTGCGGTAATCCATACGAAGAAGCTGGGTGGCAAAGCGGGTTAGGATTTTTGCGTCTTCTTACGACTTTGCTGTTCCTTGCTGGAGGTGATGAGGGATCATGGATCGGGGCGACGGCGTGCGCAGGCAGACGAGCGTAGCAGGGCGCGGCTCTGTGCTGAGCAAGGAGACGAGAAAAAGGCGGAGACACGAGATTTAGTCACACGTGGCAAAAGACCTTCCAGAACGATGAGCGAAGCGAGATGGGTGATGGTCTGATGGATGGATGGACGGATGGTGATGAGGCGAGAGGAGCATCTGGTGGATGAGCTGGGGCTGGGGGCATTGTACCTAGGCTATTGCTGGAGTTTCAGCGGGCAGTGCAACTTCCATTAGTGGACAGGTACAATGGATTTAGTGGACTATGGGGGATACAGTGGGTGATGGATCTTGGCTCAAGGCCCCTAATAAAACTCGCCTGGACCACTTGCTGGTAGCAGAGCTCCAGTGACCCCCAAGCCCAAGCCACTCGAGGGGCGTGTACGATTTCAAGGCACAAAAGTGGCGTCTTCAGCGCCCTAGATGCCCTAAAAGACTGTAGCGTTGCCAAGCTGGGGGCGATCAGGTTGTGATGCGACGGCGCGCTAGATACAAGTCACCAGATTTGCGGAATAATTACACCATGACCATGGGTATATCCCCATGCCTATCTACGAAGTATTGCTCATTATCATTATTACCACGATTAACTTGCCCATTATTCTATTAAAAGATGAATGTTGAGCAGGAGGTGGATGCAAGTCATTCAAGTGCTGAACCAAGTATAGTAGACAGGTCTTGCATAGTTACCAAGACAGGCCCTTGCACAGCGACACATTGCGCACAATGACACATACGCGCAGTGCCGCACCATGAGTCTGGCAGAAGCGTTTGCCGCGGTTGCATCCATTGTCGTCATACACAACGCCAAAAAAAAAAATTTATGCCAGTTCATTACAAATATTCAACTGCCGTTCTCAACGACAGGTCATCCTAACTCATTCCCTCATTTTCCTCACCTTTAGGCTTTATTCGGCAGGTAAAGACGATTCATAACACGTAACCCCCCCCCCCTCCCAAGCCATGGGGGTTGTGGGGGTAATGTCAAAGAAAAAAAAAAGAAAAAAAAGACGTATTTCTTGGGATTTGGAGCCAGAAATGAAGAACATTACTCTTTGTTAGGCTCTCGCTGAACCGAATCGGTCAGGTTCGCGATGTGGGGGGGCGTGTCAGAGCATCAAGCCAAGCATTCCGTAAACTTTACGAGAAAGAAGCTTTTTCGCCCGACCTTGTTGGTGGGAGGCTGAGGATTAATAAGACGAGAGGGCGCGCGCCTCGGCAGACAGTTTTCCATAACTCCGTACAGGTGTTCAACTCGTATACGGGTTCAACTTTGGGACGGTATCCGTACTGGAGACGAGATTGATGATGGTGTTGGTGGCCATGTGTCGTGACCAAGGCCAACCACCCACCATAACAACCACCACTACACATTTGCCACGATGGCGGCCAAGGCGCTCGCTAGAAAATGCTCACTGATTTCGGCTGCCCGTTGATACATCGCCCGTATCCGCGCCGGCGGATAGATGTTTCCCCCCCCCCCCCTAGAGAAATAAAAATACCGACAAGCACGGACACTCACGCCACACCACCACCGCCGCCAAGACACCAAAACCCCGACGGCTGGTTGTCCCCTCGGCTATCGTCCGTTGATGATGAGCCAGAGCGCCCCCCCTTGTTGCATACATACAGCATACACGTGCCACGCACCCACCGCATTCGCTATTAGGTGCTGCATAGTCAGGTGGCCACCATAGCCCTGTGGCCACCTCTAGTAAAAGCCTTAACTTTAATATAATATATTTAATTCTATAAAATAGTTATTTAAGAATTAATTAGATCTATAAATAGCCTTATTATAGTATAATTCCCTTTCCCTCTTCTTAGCTTCTTTTTATACCTTTTATTCCTCTTTTTATTACTTAGCGTTAGTATAAACTACCTTATATTATACCTTCTTAATATTATAATCCTTACGCTCTTTAACTATTATTTACCCTTCTAATACCTTTATTATACTATTTATTTTTATATAATAATTTAAGACTTTATATCTCTTATAGGATTTTTTTTAAGTTAATTTAATAGCTATAAGGTAGTTATTAAGTTACTAATTCCTAGCTATAATTTACTTAATACTATACTATAGCTATAATACCTAGTATTTAAGTTTATTAATTAACCCTCTTATCTTAAGTATTTATAGAATTAAGTCTT
>JAEIJG010000320.1:0-32956 GCA_037289395.1 Beauveria scarabaeidicola | reverse complement strand
GGGGGTTGTGTGGCTCTACTTTAACCCCCCTCTTCATGATTTGTTCTTTGAAACTAACAAAGATGAAACGCAGCGGCGGCTCTGCCTTTACCACCTGGGACATTAGCGACCCGGCCAAGATTAAAAACGTAGAGACTGTCAACTTCACCGAGCCCGCCGGGCCCAGGCCCGAGCAAAACGCGCCGCACCCGCACGAGACGGTGCTCGACCCCACGGGCCGGTACCTTGTCGTGCCGGATCTTGGCGCCGACCTCGTCCGCCTCTTCTCCTTTGACGCCACGACGCTCAAGACGAAGGCGCTCGCGCCCATCAAGGCCAAGGCGGGCAGCGGACCCCGCCACGCTGCTTTTGCGGTCAAGGGCGCCAAGACGTTCATGTACCTCATCACGGAGCTCGGCAACACGATTGTTGGCTACGAGGTCACGTATGATGACACGATGCACTTGACGGAGATTTTTGACATTGGCGTGCATGGCGAGGGCAGGCCTGTGCCTGCCACTGCTGCTGCCTCTGAGATTGTGGTATCTGTAAGTTTCTTCTTTTCTCCTTCTTTTCTCCTTCTTCTTCCTCTTCTTCTCCTTGTTTCTTGTTCTTCCTTTGTTTTCGAAAAGAAGAACGCCTACGCATTTGAAATATGGTGCTAACCAAATCAAAAAAACAGCCCGACAACAAGTTCCTCGTCGCTTCTTCGCGCCGCGAAAACAGCACCCAGATTCCCAGCTTCGACGACCAGAGCAAGCAGATTGACTCGGACCCCATCATCAACTTTGCCATTGACGAAAACACGGGCAAGCTCACTTTCCTGCAGGAGGTTTCTGCCGGCGGCCGCTTCCCCCGCCACTTCTCCATGAACAAGGCTGGCACCAAGATTGCCGTCGGCTTGCAGACCGACGGCCGGGTCGTTGTCATCCAGCGCGACCCCCAGTCGGGCAAGCTCGGCGACTTTGAGTCGTTTGCGAATATTGAGGGCGACATTACCTCTGTCATCTTTGATGAGTAAAGAAAGGGGTAATGCCCCCCCCCCCCTCGAGCGCGCGGTACGGAGAGAGAGAGAGAGAGAGTCTGGAACTCTTGGGTTGGAGTGATGGGCATGGAGGTAGTTGCCATTTTTCTCACATATATACATGTCATTATGCACATACGACTAGACACAGAATTAGAAGATTTTGGGATTTTTTTAATGGTACAGGAATTGGTGAGAAATAGCATCATTTTTGTAAATTTACGTTGCTGAGACGGAGCCTAGATGCACTTGTCCAACGCTGTTCGTGACTCCTGAGTCCTGACCGCATCCCCGTGAGCGGCCTCAATTTAGCTGCGCCACTGAGCCTGACCCACTGCATCAACAATCTGTCGGAGAACTAAAACTAATTGTCTGCCAGACATCAAACACCGCTCTAGACGCATCGAGTCCTTGGTCGGATCTGCTGACTCGTTTTGCATTAACTAGCGCCAGAGTCAACGACGGCTTGCGCTCAGTGCAGAGCCGGCATCGGGGCCTTGCCGTCGACCCGTCTTGTTCAGGGTCGCAACTCGGTCACTCTGTCGCCCAGTCCTGCATGGTGATCCTATTCTGATGTCAGGAGCGCTATTTGGAATTAAATCGATCCTCGCCATTCGGTCTGCAGCAGGGACCCCGTGCGTTTGAGCTGGACGGTTGCTGAGCGCTAGACCAAACCGTTGCAATCACACCGGCGAACCGCTGCCCATCACACCATTGCGGCGCTAACATGACCCAATCAGTGATGAGCCAGGGGCGCTGAGAGTCTGATGTCTAGGAAAAGATGGTTTCAAACTCAAAAGGCAAGTCAAAAAGCGCTTCTAGCAGAGCAATCTCGTCAGCAGCTCAGCTTTCACCAACTGGCACCACTCCTCCCCGCGGTCCATTGCGAGCGACAGAAGATGATCTAGAGGATGCATCTCGCTCAAATCCACTCAAGCGGCTATTCGATGATGGGGTCGTCGACTATCCACGGAGACGCGCCATCATTGCAGTATGTATACATCGCACTCCCCGTGTGCTTGCTTGCTACCTTGTACTTGGTGGGCAATGCTAATGCTGTCGACAGTGCGAGGTTTGCCGGTCGCGCAAGTCGCGCTGCGATGGCAACAGGCCCAAGTGCAAGCTATGCGCCGAGCTCGGTGCCAACTGCGTCTACCGCGAACCCAGCGTCAAGTTCGACGTTGGCGACAAGATCATCATCGAGCAGCTCAACCGCATCGAGGGCATGCTGCAGGCCAGCATGGCGCAGCAGCAGCAGACGCACGGCAGCATCGCGCGACGAACCCATCACAGCCATCCCCGGCCATGAGCAGCGCCGCCGCGGTCACGAGTCCCGACGAGCCGCTCACGACGCCAAGCAGCGCCGGCAGCGCCGTGCCCATCATTCGCAACGGCGGGCTGGGCACGTGGGCGAGCGCTGCCGCCGCGGGGATCAACATTTCGACCATGCCAAAGTGCCACACCAATGCCGCCTTTCATCTCCTGCAGTGGCCGCTCATCCGAGACCTGGTGCCGCGCCAGTACGATCCGCAAATACTCGTGCGACTGGACATGGAGCGCGAGCCCCCTGCGCTCGCTCACCACGGCGCCGCCGGCCGTCGACCTGTCCAACACGCAAGCCTCACGTCGAGGCCTACTTTGCAAAGGTCAATGTCTGGTACGCGTGCAAGGTCATCATCTACCGCCCGTACATTCACTGCGTCCTGCAGGATGCGCGGGCCGTCGCGGAGCCCGTCGTGCGCGAGGGCCGCCAGCGGTGTCTGGACGCTGCGGTGAGGCAGCTCGAGCATATACCTGAGCAGTACGTTGCCGCATTCCGAGCTCCACGATGCCAGCCTTTTTTTCCTTCTTCTTGTTCTTGTTCTTGTTCTTCGTTTTATTATATTTTTGCTACCTTTTTTCTTTCATCTTCTCCTTCATCTTCTTGCGTGCTAACGAGTCCAATAGTCACGCTGGTCGCATGCCGTACATCTGGCAGGGCGCCATGTCCATGGCCTCGCTGCTGCTGCTCATTATGGGCGCGACAATGTCACCGTCGTTGCAGGGGCTGGTGCTGAGCCTGGTACCCGACAAAGCGGCCCTGGATAAGATTATCCAAGACTTGATTGACGAGATTGGGCGCTGTGCCGTCCTGGCGCCGAGCATTAACCTGGCGGCTGGCATTGTCAAGGTGGCCGAGCTGCGGCGGCGCGCATTTCTGAGCGTAGAGACACAAGGCCGCTAGCCAGTATACCGGCTGTAAGTAGGAACAGGCTTTCTTTTGCTCTGGTAACTCGTATACCAACCCCCCAAGACGTCGTCTGGCCGAGGCAAGCAGAGTCCCCCAGATATATGGATAGACGGACCTGGCAAGCGGTGAATTTGTGGGTGACGTAATAAAGCAAAGATGCCAAGTTGCAGATTAAAATAGCCGCATCCAAGCCCTTCAATCACTAACTGCACCTCTGCATCAAAATCCTAGACTGCAGGCAAGAGAGGCAGCTTTACAACGTTGCCATGAATGCCATTCCAGTCATGAACTCCGGGTTACCTCCACCATGGAGTGTGATTGAGTTCACATTCTCGAATTTAGATGCTGACGTGGAGCTGGTAGTCATATGCAACTATATAAATAAAAAAGTAAGCACTTCCTAGGTCCTCGCTAATAAGAAGGCCGTGTTACTATGCCTGCTTAGGTAGGCGTAATAATTATAATAATTATATTACCTAAATCCTTCTGCTAGTCCCTTATTAACTACGCCTCTAATTAACTAATCTATTAATCGTAAGCTCAGAGATCCCTAATTACTGAGAAATAGAGCCTTGTCGGGGCCTTGTGCCCGGCTTCAGTAACCGCCCTGCAGTGGCGTTTCCGACTCTTACTGAGGCATTCGGCTCGGAATCTGGCTGGCGTCGTTGCCGCTTAGTTTCCTAAAGCGGTTCTTGGCCGGCCGGTCCCGTGAGGCGGCTGAATTGTGGCGGAGAATCCTTTAGCTGCGTCAGAGTCTCCGCGGAGTTACGGTTGCCCTGGGCGGATACTAATTTTTACCCCCAGCCTGATGTGTTGTTGGGGGTCCTTTGGTATAGATTATGTTATCCTTTTCGTCATCCAGTACGTCGAATACGAGAGACAATGGTCAGACCACGTGGGTTGGAAGGTGGCTTGGCGCGCTTACTCACTGTTGGTCTCGAACCATTGGGGGGGGGGAGAGCGTCATACAGATGGAAACAGAATTTGGAGACTGCGTCATCTGGAGAAGAAGAAATAGCCCGATTATCAAGAGACTGAGTCATCAGGGGAGGCAGAAATAGCCCGGTTCTCCCACAAGAGACTGCATCTTTCTATGGATCGTATTCACTACGACTCTCCGGACTGAAAGCGACACCGCTGCACTGCGGCTATTGCCTGTTTGCACGTTTACTGAAGTTGCAGCCCATATCCCCATTGGCGTGACAGGCTGTGCATTGGACATCTTAATCAAGCGAACTACGCGGTAAGCGAGCGTCAGACTGTCAGACTACTGCGCCAAGCAGGTCAGATGGAACGCAGCCCTGTTTCTGAGACTGGCGTGTAGGCACCTGCAGAACTGCATCTACAGCAATGCATGCTATCTAATCGGGCTGCGTAGGACACGTCATGTTCCACCGAAGCATGTACCCAGATTTCTACTTGGCGATTCTGATGTCTGTCTAGATTCGAGACAAAGTTTTGGGGCCGCGGTAATCTTTTAGACCCTGACTGGCAGAAAAGATCCCGAGAACTATGCTGAGCAGGCTTCACTTTCGATGCCACAGACTAACACCACATTCACCTTTATGCCTCGTATATTCCCACAGAACCAACACCACATTGACCTTTTTGCCTCGTATATTCCCACAGCTGACCGAGCCTGAAAATAGTAAAGCAGGCTATTGTACGAGTGGGTTACTAGCACACAATGAGCATCAAATGACTGAATTCCCCGTCAAGACCGCCAGCCTTGTGCGCAGCCATCTCGGCACTTGTCTCGAGTGGGCGGCACAACGGCGAGTGTTTTCTCAGGCAACAGAGAAGGGTTGATTATGACTTTGATGCGTCCTCCCCCCCCCCCGGTTATTGATACTTTCTAAAAGTGTGCCTCGTTGGCTGAATTTGCCGCAAGAGGCCCGCCCACCACGCCGGGCAGCCTTGCGCAGCCTGGAAGTGACGATGAGGATGCCTCGCTGGGCTAGCCTGTTGGCCCTGTAGGCTGGAGGTAGCGCTCGATGAATGGTAGGAAAGCAAAAAAAGGAGTGTCGAAAACGGCACTGGCCGTTTTGCTCTGTATAAAAAGCTCCTCGAAATCACCTTTTTTTCAGAATCAACACTTGGACACAAAAGCACAACCACTCTCAAAAACGTCAATAACAACAACACAACGTTTCCGATTCCCTTGGTCAACCCCTTTCCTCTCTACATTATGAGATCCTACCTTGCTTTGACAGTGGTCTTGTTCACACTGGGCGTTTGGTCGCAGGACTGCGGAGTAAGCGAAGCGTTTCACCATCAAAGTCGGACAAACTTTGTTCTGGCTGGCTACAACTGCATCTTTCTTCACTGACACGGCTCCCCCGCCAGGTGAATGAAGTAGCACACGACTGCGGGCCGGTCTGCGAGAGTTGCCTAAACAGCGACTGCGACGCCGTTCGCTGCGGCGGCGGCTGCTGGTGCCAGTCGGGCCACCTCCGAGACAGCGTACGTTCCCCGCCAGAGCTTCGGCATGTTAAACGATCAAAGACTGACTGACTTCCTCCGCGAACAAAAAGACTGGCGCTTGCATCCCTATGGACCAATGCTCGAGTGGCGGCAGCGACGAGCTGGAGCCGCGTGAATGGCGTAGCGTCAACGGACCCGGTTCTTGCTGGCGCAATTCTTGCGCCGAGTAATAAGTAAGCAGCGTTGGTTTTGTCTAATGGCAAGTCTGACTGCGGCCGCGCCGGCGACTTATTCAGATGTATATATTGAAGAGTGGGGGCTCAGGATTCACATGGACTTTTTACCTTTCTGCCGTATAGGAATAAGATTTTGATTGGTTCGCTATAGTGTTACGTTACAAACTTGGCACAGCCTTGCGGTCATGTTCGGAATATGTGCTGGCTGTCTCATTCAGGCTCCATGCTGGGCGCGCTACAAGTACCCGTCATCCGCCATCTTGCTGAGATTTTGTATAATGAGAAATATCAGCTTTGACGATGTAATGGCGCCAAAAAGGTCGTTTACAGGTCTTTCTTCCTTTCCAGACACAAGATCCCCATGGTTCAATCGATACAATACTGCTCTCGGACCTACGACAGAAGCATGCAGCAACCGCGCCGTCAATCTTGGGAGCCTGTGAGGGGCTCGGTTTTTTTCCTCGACCTATGCGGAAGGCATGGAGCTTTTCGTTGTTCTGCCGGCAGTGTCAAGGACTAATAAATACCTGGATGGCATTGCAAGGAATTTCTCGAGGTATGTAAGTTGGGGACCACTACCCTGGTCAGTAGGGCATTTTACTTGTGCCTTTTCCTTCAAAGTTTCGAGCCACCAAGTATCGCGCAAACAGAAACAGACCAGCCAGATAGGTTGGAGTGGTGCAATCTGGGCCACGATGGTATCATGGAAGCGACTGACTTACAGCCGTCGCCGGATGTGGGTGCTTGAGCGCATCGCTTACTTCAATAAATTCGCCAATTTGGACAGCAGACTGCGACAACTCCGAACAGATACCCACGAGAGTTTATCGCTGCAAGAAGACGCATTCTCTGCTCTTCAGAAACAACATAACCTTCATGGACGACCCTACGCCTCAAGACCTTTGTCGGCCCATCCGACAAAGACCTCCGCACGAGCACGACGCACCATACGGGCTTCGGCCCCATCACCCTCTTGGCCAGCATCGTCGGCGGTCTGCAGATTCTCACTGACGGGGGCGCCCGCGGCCGGGTTGCCTGATCGTGAGTCTCGGCGACGCCGTGGTGCAGTGGCCCGGCGACGCGCTGCGCAGCAACGTGCATCGCATCTGGTACGCGCCGGGGACGCAGCGCTCGGTCGACCGCTACAGCCCTGGCCATGCTCTTCCGGCCGGGGCAGACGGCGAGCAGTAGGCCGATGATGAGGCGTGACGGGGGAGAGATTGCAGGAGACGGACCTCACGGCATGGGAGTGGGAGGTCAGGAGATGATCGTGTGCAGCCGCGGCGAGTCGTTGGCGGAAAGCAAAGGCGGCACATTCGTCAAGGCTTGATCGGTGCGACACGTAACGGCTTCTTATCAGATGGTCTTGCTGCAACGGCCGAGAAATTATTAATAAGAACAATGTGGGCCGTAAAGTATTGTGCAGAGTCCCGCGGGATATTGCGGCTGTCACACAGGTGGTGTTTGCTGGCTGTTCAAGTGCCACCGAGTCATTCTGAAGTCTCGAAAAATGCTTTGACAAATAATTCGCTTCTGTTAGATATGAGAACCAGCTAAATAGAGCAAATAGCCAAGGAGTCGAGCGATGGGGAATTTGAGGCGAAAAGATAGATGTGTCCGAGACTTTTAACCAACTGGTCATGGAACCTGGAAACTTGGAATCAAAAGTTTTTTTTTTTTTCGACTTGTTGGAGCCATGTTTCCCATTACATCATTCATCGATACGTGTTTTGGCCTGCTTTGTGAATGGCATCAATGCATGATATATTCCAGCCCAAGACGTCATGCATAGTCGACTGTCTCAGCCACGTGTGATTCTCGTCGATTTGACACTTGTGATGCCGTCTTCAAGCGTGACTAAAGTATTGGTGTTTGCTCGTTAGTCTATAATTTTGACAAGGCTGGAAGGGTTATAGAATGAATGGAATTAATATCCCGCAGACGGCGTCACGTCTGTCCACTCCCTTGTGCAGTGGCGTGGTCAGGCATGCATGCACTCAGTACACATGACGCCCACGGCTTTTTTTCGTCGCTCGTCGCTAGTTGGATGCTCGTCGTATCCTGCTCCCTCCCGAATTTGGCCTGTCCAGGCGACGCAGTCAGGGTCAAGGGGCGTAGCTCCCGCTCCCGCTCCCACTCAATTAGCTCGCGACCAGTAGGTCAGTGCCTTTGGCCAGCAACGACGTCAATGGCCATTCGCACCTCCATCAGGGGCCACTTGGGTCCTGGGATCAGCCGCCGGTCCCATCGTTAGTGCAGACCTGGTGCGTTGTTCCTTTCATCTAGTGGGTTTTGGGCCAGTTTTGTTCGTCCCTTTTCTTGTCGCTGCGGGTTGAAACTGAATATGTGGTGGCATCTCTCAGATGGAACCCTTCCCCCCCAGCCACGTGACGTATAGGCAGGCCACTCCTCAGAGCCAACCACCGACTTTTGTGTCCTGGCCAGTAAGCGCCGATAAGAGTGAATTACTCCTTTATTCCTAATTTTGATTCTTCTCTGCAAATTCCAGATTAACCTTTAACCCTTTGATTACGACGTCGTCATTGTGTGCCGTCATCGTCTTTGTGGACTCCCTCTCTCCCAGCGCCCCACGACAGGGTCGGTCTCCTTTCCTCGCATCGCAGGCCGTCCGACGTTGGTGCTGCAAGCACTGTCAGCAAGTTGACGCAGCACGCAAGTTTTACAGCGCGCCCACCAGATCTAGAAATTTCTCAGCTCCCGCTCGATCGGTCAATCTCGTTTCCTTGTCTTTCTCGCAGTTTCGACGTGGTTAGCTTGACTGTACAGCATTGATATCCGCTCCCGCGGCCATACATCTCAAGCCTGCCTTGGAAGCCTCTGCCCAAGTATCTGAACTTCAGCAGCGAGCCTCGCTACGTATCAAAATACTCCTCATTGCACCCGCCTTTTGCATCACAGCTGTGCAGTTATTCACCGCATAGCCACCATATACAACGCCACTCCTGCAACGATTGTGCCCCGCGGTGGCACACTACTGGCCGGCGCTACCACAGTGGCTTTTGCACCACACTTTTCGGGCAGTGAGAGGCATCTTGATCAGGCTGAAACGAGCGCATATCAACGACTCACTGTCCATACAGCAACGTCCAAGACCTCTTTTGCTACCACACAGCAGCCTCTTCACCCTCTACACCACATAGGCAGCCCTCCACATGTTCCTGATATTTACGCGCCACTCCCCGAATCATGCCTGCTCGAATAATTCGGGAATCATCTGACCCATATTCGAGGTCCTCGTACGTGTATGATGATGATAGGGGCAGGGCACACGATTACTCGGACCGACCTGGTACGTACTCTTCGTCACGTCGAGGCTCAGTATACGACTATGCGCCGGTATATGAGGATGACAGGCGCTATCGTTCAAGGGAGCGAGGTCACCACGTTAGCGCTGAGGATATCGGGAGACATCGACGGTCCACGAGTGATCGCGACTCATATGGGGGTCCAAGTTCTTCGAGGACCCCAACACGAAGCGAGTCTTCAAGAAAGAGCCGGCATCATACATCTCACGTTATTGAGAATTCACGGCCGCCCGTCAGCTCCCGAACTCAAAGAGAGTCTCCAGAGGTAGTCTATGTCTCAGGCCCCTCACGCAAGGAGTCGACTTCCTCGAGGAGAAGTAGATCAACCAGTCGATTCAGTCGTTGGTTCGGAGGTGGGTCTTCAAGTCGGGCTCCATCCCCGGAGAAGCCGCCCAAACGAGAAAGACGATCGCGATCGGAAAAGCCTAGCAGATCGACTCCTTGCGTGGCATGCCTCGAGGACACATCACCATCGAGAAGTGCAGATCTGAAATGCGGGCATCGGATGTGCAACTCCTGCCTCCGACGTCTATTCCGTATGTCCATTACCGATCCGCAGCACATGCCACCGCGCTGCTGCAGCCAAGAGCATATTCCGCTCCGATACGTGGGTCAGCTCTTCGATGAAGACTTCAAAAAGACGTGGAATCGCAAGTTTTCCGAGTACACCACACGCAATCGGCTGTACTGTCCGTCGCGGAAATGTGGCGAGTGGATCATGCCAGACTCGATTCGGAGAGAGAATGGCCGCAAAGTAGCGCGCTGCGGACGTTGCAAGACCAGGGTCTGTGGCTCTTGCGGTGGCAGGTATCATTCATCAGCACAATGCCCGAACGATGAGGATACGGCCAAATTTCTTGACCAGGCGGCCGACCAAGGTTGGAAAAGATGCTATCAATGCAAAGCCATGGTTGAGCTAAGAGAAGGCTGCAACCATATGACCTGGTAGGTCGATATTTGACCGAGTAGTTCATCTTGCCTGACAACTAACTGTGGATAGTCGATGTGGTGCAGAATTCTGTATGAAATGCGGTGTCAAATGGAAAAGATGCAATTGTCCGTGGTTCAACCACAACGGTATGGGCGCCGATTATCTGCACATGAATATCCCGGGCCATGCCGGACAGCCTCCGCAAACGTATAATGAAGAAATGCGCTTGCGTCGCTTGCAGGAGCTCCGAGATAGAGTGGTGGCTAGGAACATGCAAAATGACACCGAGTACGACATGATGGGAGGGATAGGGAGCATAACGGGTCTCGGCAACACGGCAGGCCATCACATGAACGAGAGCTACAGAAGGGACCACGTCCCGCTTCCATCGAGGCCGCCCTCTTCGTTTGACCGGGGTGCCGGCTATCTCTCAGACGTCAACCGGGCTAGGGGCGGCTACGGGCCCAGCTTCCTGGAGCGGCAGGGCTCGACGCGAAGCCGCAGCGGACGGCAGCCCTCGACGGTGCACGAAGACCTACCGCTGCGGCGAGACTCGTACGGACGGCGGCCCTCGGTGGACGAGAGAGAGTACCGGCGGGAGCCGCAGCGGTCGCGGTCGGAGCGCGTCATCCCCGCCCGCACGTCGCGGCGGTACGAGGACGAGGCGGCAATCCACGCGCCCAGTCGAGGACGCCGTGCGAGCGCCGAGGCCCCGCGCGGCTCCGCGCTGGCTGGGTTGAACGGCAAGGACCGGGGCATGGGTCGGGTGGCGGAGTGGAGGGCATATGTCGAGATGGGCATGCCGGATGGAGAGTCCGTGGTGGGACATGCTTGAGGGATAATGGGACGGGAGTCTGTTTTGCGGGAATTTAGCGATGAACCACTGCATACGCATTGTATCCATGTTGCGCGCCTACGTGAGCGAACATTTATGGCACATGATAGTATTGTCGGGTATCCAAGGCCTGGAAACGTGTACAAAAGAATGGCCAAGATATGGGCCTTGATGCGGAATGAGGATTCAATTTTTAATAATACATAGAATTCTCGAAGTGGACTTTCAAAAGATGACGGTTTCTGGATTTAGATGGTGAGGTGCTACGGAGTACATAGTCTGGAAACGCCGGAGCGTGGCACCGTGGGCAGAATGAACCATTACGTCATGGGCTATTTTTTGGTTGAGCGCCTCACCACGATTCGTGATTACAAGACCAGAGCCGTTGGGGTCGGCCTGGCCATCCCGTATTAAAACCTGCAGCCACAAATGCAAGCACTTATCAAGACAATCAAGCCGCAGGGGTGCCGCTGGTCGGTGCGCTGGCGGCCTCAGTTCAGGGGCGCTCTTTGGCGGTTACAGCGGGGTAGTCGCTGTAAATATAGAGGTTACAGGCAGGGCAGGGCGTGTGCTGGGCCATCTTTTGGGCAGTCAGTCCGCTAAAGCCAACAAGCCAGTTACCTGAAATGCGTTGTAACGTCCTAAACCTAGATGCCTCAAGCTACCAGGTACCTAGGTAGTTATTACAGTGGGCATGATGTACAGGCTCCGGCAACTCCAGTCACGGGGGCCCGCTTCATCCGCGATCCGTTCCGCATGTGCCATGCCCCTCTATCTCTTCCATCACCATCTCCTTTCCTTTGCGGCTTCAAGCGTCGTTGCTCTTCTTCTCTTCGTCCCTCAACTTTCTCATCTACTTGCCTTAGCGCCTAGACATTTCTACACCAGACAGCTCCCGAATTCCTCCTGAGACAATGCTGCTGCATCATCTTCGATAGCGCTCCATTTCCATCTGCACCAAGCACGTGCCAAGTACCTAACCCACTGCAGCGACACCTCTCAGCCTCCATCGATTCTCCTGCTGCCTCGCGGGCGCCCGTGCCAAGGTTATGCTTCTCCTCCACCAGGTTGGCAGCGTCAAGATTGGCGAAGTCATCCGCTACACCGTCACCTATACCCCGTCCCAGGATCGTATCTTGCCCTCCCCCGAGAAGCTCTACGTCCGTTTCCGCAACACCTCGGCCATTGCCCTGCGCGCCGCCTTCGTTCACGGCCCATACACCCTCTCCGTCGCCGCCTATCCCGCCAAATTCAATCCCAACGAAAAGTTTTCCGATCCCCAGCGATATGGCGTCCCAGAGTTTCAGCCCCTGGTTAAAGCCGGCGGCTCCTGGGAGTGCGAACTCATCGTCCCCGACGATATACGACAGTCGGCCGGCATCGGTGGGAATGGCAGCACTTTCGGCAAGAATGCCGCCCACAATGCGGAATGCGCCAGCTGGGTAATTGAAATTGCCTCTCAAGTCATCTTCTCGACCTCCGCCGCCGTTTCCTACGACCTTGTAGTCGGGCGTGATCAAAAGGCTCTTAGCCTCAGCCAACACTCAGGCTCGTCCACCGAACATCACCACAACATGCAGCCTGGCAAGTTGAGCGACCACCAGCAGAGCATCGGCGCCAAGGATGGTCACCACCGAGCGCAGCCTCAGGGTATATTCTCCCGCGCTGTAAAGCTCAAGGTCGAAGACACTGCGACACTGTGGAACACGCCTCGACTGCCGGGATGGGACGATCTGGGCGAGAAGCGCGCCCAGGAAAACAAAGGCGCCGATAAGCCCGTGGAAAGCATGGCCAAGACTGGCGACCCTGAGACCGTCGATGACAAACCCATGCGCAAGCAGAAAAAAATCCATCTAGTCTTGCTCACGCATGGCTTACACAGCAATCTTGGCGCAGACATGCTGTACATGAAAGAATCCATCGACGCGGCTGCAAAACAAGCAAAGATAGACGCCAAGGCCAGACGGCGAAAGGAAAGAGCTGAGGTTGGGCGGCCCGTTGATTCGGCCGAGGACGATGATGACGAGCAAGTTGTCGTTCGTGGATACTCTGGTAACGCGACAAAAACAGAAAAGGGAATCAAATATCTCGGGAAACGGCTCGCCCGATATGTTCTATCAATCACCTACCCCGACCAGCCATTCATCCCCCTTGGTAAATCTTCCGGCGAAACACTGATTAAGAGCTTTGATAACGAGGACTTGCTCAAACAGCACATATTCAGGCAAGCACATAAGAACAGCAAGATATCGGAAGATATGACAGTGCGCGGGCAAGATTCTGTCCGACCCTACACAATATCTAGTATAAGTTTTATCGGACATTCACTAGGTGGCCTCGTCCAGACTTATGCTGTCGCATATATTCAGAAGCACTCGCCGCAGTTCTTCGACCTCATTCGCCCAATCAATTTCATTGCCCTAGCATCCCCGTTCCTTGGCCTGAGCAACGAGAACCCTGTCTATGTCAAGTTCGCACTAGATTTTGGTCTCGTGGGACGAACAGGCAAGGATTTGGGCTTGACTTGGCGAGCTCCCACAATTGCCCGAAATGGTTGGGGTGCCATTGTCGGCAATCTGGGTGAGTCGGCTCACAAGACCGTCTATGGCGACAGCCAACCTGACTCAAAGCCATTGCTGCGTATTCTGCCTACTGGTCCTGCACACACAGCGCTGAAGAAATTCAGAAACAGAACTACATATTCAAACGTTGTCAATGATGGAATCGTTCCGCTGAGGACAAGTTGCCTTTTATTCTTGGATTGGCAAGGTCTAGGGCGCGTCGAAAAGGCGCGTCGAGATGCGGGCCTCGTCGAGACTGTGGTTGGCTTTGGCTGGGCGGAACTAACGGGTGCGAGCATGTCCACTACTAAAGTAAAGCATCAGCTCGCCATTGAAACAGGCCAAGAGTCTGGCGCTACTACGCCTCGAGAAAATGCGCAGCAGGTGCCACAGCCGGACAACCATACCATGGAGGAGGACGACAGAGCCAGTCTGCGGTCTGTGCCGACGCCGTTTAGTGAAGGCAGTCGACCTCAGGCTTCGCCCAACGTGTCATCTATACAAAATCCATTATCAAGCTTCTTCAACTTTTTCAAAAGCAGCGAGCCCCCCAAACCGGATATCATGACGAAGAAGCAAAAGAAGATGATGCGACGAGCGCAGACCGTTCAGCTTAATTCGCAGTCGGAGACTCCGAGCTCCAGCACATCAGATGTAAGCAAGTCTACAAAGGTAACGGCCGGTCATGAGTTTGAAGCAGGCGATGTTGGTGGATTCATGGCGCCTCCCAAGACAACATTTTTTGAGTCGGCAGGTGATCTTTTGAATCCCCAAATGCCAGATGTCAACTTCGTGGTCGATCCGTCAAAGCGGCCAAGAACAATCTTCCATGATAGGGTGTATCAGCCCTCCGACATTCCATCTCCGCCTCTAAAGCATCGCAATACCTCTTCGCTTATGCGGAAGAAGTTCAAGTCGTCTCACTCACCCAAGCCGACGGAGAGCGGCTCCTCTTCGCCGTACCCGACAGTTAATCACCAAGATTCCTTGGCGTCTGCCAAAGACTACGATGACACCGTACATACAAGCCCAGATAAGCACCCAGATGAGGTTGTCGACGGGTCCGGGATGCGAGTCGAGGAAAAGATTGCGCGCGGCTATCACAGGGACCTCGCCTGGCGCAAGGTCCTGGTCAAGCTCGAGCCTGACGCGCACAACAATATTATTGTGCGCCGCATGTTTGCAAACGCGTACGGGTGGCCCGTCATCCATCACTTGGTTGACGTGCACTTTAGCGACTCGGTCATTGCGCGCATGGCGACGCAAGACGAGTACCTCGGCGAGCGCGCACTGGAGGCGAACCAGCCCCCGGATGCGCACGGCTGCGAGACGAAGCAGCTGAGCGAGGAGCTCAAAGCTACGCTGGTCATCAGCAATAATGATGCCGGCGACGGCACCGAGTCGCGCGACACTGTCAAAGCGCTACCCCCGCCCAAGAGCTCCGACAGCGACGGTCACTCGGCCGCGCTTGCCAACGGTGGCGGCGGCGGCGGCGGCGGCGGCGGCGCGGCCTCGATGACGTGGAGTGACCGCGACTGGGTCGACAGCGACGACAATAGCGACGCGGAAGCTTCTACCGCGGGCAGGCACGAGGGCGTAGCCGGCAAAAGCGACGGCAGGCTGGGACCGTCCTCGTGGACATGGGCGGAGAAGATTGTGGGCAAAGGAGCGGCGTCGGGCAGAAAGAGTCCGGTGCCTGAGCAAAAGCAGAAACAAGCATAATATACTATACATGTACACGCTTCTGTTAGAATAGATAATCACATTATAATATGCCAATGATGGCCAAACAAGACTAATGCACGGCGTGTTGTGAAGAGCTGCAGCTCTGTCATGTGTGACTTTGAACAACTCTGCAACCTTGTAGACAGAAAAGGCCTCGACTTGACAGGGAACAGAGCTTGCTATATTTGCACCGATTCAAACAAGTAGGAAAAAATGGTAACACTTTATTCATGACTTTCTTGTCTACTAATGTACAGTTATTCTATAGTGTGATATTTCCAAGAATCTCTTACTCTGATGCCTGCAGGCTTCATTTTAAGATTCAAGAAGAGGCTTTGATGCTAGGCCAAAAAGCAAGAATCAGAAGACGATGTTGATTTCTGACCGATAACAGTACGTATCTCCCTCCCATGAACGTTTTCTTGTTCAAAACAGTGAGAGCTACACGTTTGGCAAAAAGTGCAGAAAGTGCAAAAATGAATGGTGGATTCAAACCACCTTGGTTGGACAGACGGGGAATCGAACCCCGGACCACTCCCAAGCGGGATCTTCCAGTTGGAGGATGGATGCTAAGGGAGTATTATACCACTAAACCATCCGCCCGAACTTGTTACAAGGGCATAGTCTATTTCTATACATATAGTGCGACCAGTAATCCTATTGCAATGGGCAAGACACATGGGTTTTCACCAGGTGAATTAATCTCCCAAAACCACCCGCTCATGTCATCCAATCTTTCTCGCTTTGGAAAAGTCGCGAAAGGCCATCATGTGCCTGGGTAGTACCTGGTTAATAATACACATAATAAGCCACCCTGCATGTCGCACCACAGCACTGGACCAGTGGGCGATGACGGGTTTTACATGATGCGTCAACGATGCCTGTGGCTACCTATTTTAGGAGGCTAAAGGTAACATATCCAGGTATCTATTTACCTATCTATCTGCTTTTGTTTGGACCGCCATTAAATCTGGGGGTCAGAAATCAAATAACCCCCAAAAGCGGCGCCGCTCGTGCCGGCTATCCGGGTGCGCCCCGCGTAAGCAAGTATTTTGCAGACAGCGGTCTTGGCAAACTATCGATCTGCGGCCGCTTTAACTCCGGGCCGTACAGACACTCAGGTAGGGGCTCCAAGACGGTGACGACGGATAAGTCGGCCTCCCCCAAGCAACTTTTGTTACCCGGGCGTGGCGCCCGCCGCCTGTCTTTTTTTTTTTACTAGCCAGTTCTATTTTTGAATTTCTTTCTAGGTTAGCAACTGGTGGATGCGGATGGTGTGAGCGTTTGGTATCGCAAATCAGGGGACAATAAATAGCTGCCGGCCCCATGTTGGCGCAGCGCGTCGCTCTGCTACTTGTAGCATCGTGTAGTTACGGAGTGAAACCTACAGCATCGCCGGGCTCGTTGCTTTACTATTCTACGGGCAAAACATTTGCTTTATTTTTCGTCACTTGAATTTCGGTAAACCTCTCAACTCACTCGCTTGAATTCCGACTTGCGCCAACATTTGGAAGTGCTACGCCGCTGCCGTTGAGTGCATTTCACTCGTTCACCCACCTCCGTTTGCGATTCTACTGCAACCGGGGTGCCTTTCAGTTTGTCACTGCTCGTTCAACCGCCCGTCTGTCGAAACAACTCCATCTTTTCTCTCCATTTCTCAATTGCGCGCCATAATAACTCGTTCATCCTCGAATCGTCTTCAATCTCGACGGCCCAACCTCCAAACCTCGTCTTGAAACCGCAGAATGGTCTCCGCCAAGACTTTGATCGCCAGCCTGGGGGCCGCTGGGGCCTTGGCTGCCGATGTGCCCTCGCTTCAAATCAAGGTACGATCCGATGTGCAGGGATCGCTGGGCCGGCCACACCACAGGGCAAAATTCGCCAAGCTAACAACTTGACTCGCCGCAGGGATCCAAATTCTTTTATCCCAACGGCACGCAGTTTATCATTCGCGGCGTCGCCTACCAGCAAGATTCTTCGGCCGGCGGCAGCGACGCCCCCAAGAGCAACGCCACATTCATCGACTCTCTCGTGAGCAAGTCCAACTGCGAGCGCGACATTCCCAACCTGGTGTCACTCAACACCAACCTCATTCGCACCTACGGCGTCGACCCCAATGGCAACCACGACGATTGCATGCAGATGCTCGCAGACGCGGGCATCTATGTCATTGCCGACCTAGGCAACCCCACCATCTCCATCAACCGCGCCGACCCCCAGTGGAACGTCGAGCTCTTTACGTTTTTCCAGAGCGTCGTCGACACCATGGCCAAGTACCCCAACGTTGTTGGCTTCTTCGTCGGCAACGAAGTCACCAACAGCAACACCACCACCGGCGCATCTGCCTACGTCAAGGCTGCTGTCCGCGACATGAAGCAGTATGTCAAGGACAAGAATTACCACACAGGAATTGGCTATGCCGCCGACGACTCCTCGGACTTGCGAAACACGATTGCCGAGTACATGAACTGCGGCGACGCATCCACCGGCGTCGACTTTTACGGATACAATGTGTACGAGTGGTGTGGCGATTCTACTTTTGAGACCTCTGGCTACAACCGCATTCTCGACTTTTTCCAGTCGTACTCTGTCCCCGCCTTCTTTGCCGAGTATGGCTGCAACAAGCCCGGCGGCGCCGCCAAGCGCGAGTGGCAGGAAACTGGCGCCCTGTACGCCAAGAACATGACTGATGTCCTGAGCGGCGGCATCGTATACGAGTACTTTGAGGAGGAAAATGACTATGGTACGTTCAATCAACTACACCCAATACCTCGAAGCCCACCACTAATCCCCATGCTAGGTCTCGTCAAAGCTTCGGATAGCGACAGCACCGTCACCAAGCTCGACGACTTTGACACTCTCGAAAAGGCCATCAAGGCCGTCAGCCCACAGGGCGTCTCCATGTCCAGCTATAACCCCTCCAACAAGGCTGCCTCCTGCCCTTCCGTCAACTCTTCCTGGGAGGCCGAGGGCAGCACGCTCCCTCCCACACCCAACCAGGCCGCCTGCGAATGCGCCGCCAACGCGTCCACCTGCGTCCCCGCGGCCAGCCTCGACAAGTCTGCCTACGGCGCCATCTTCAACTACACCTGCGCCGACGCGTCCGTGTGCTCGGGCATCAACGGCGATCCCTCGACGGGCAAGTACGGCGTCTACAGCATGTGCTCGGACGAGCAGAAGCTGGCCATTGTCCTCGGCGTGTACCATACGAAGCACGCGGACGCTTCCGACTCGTGCTCGTTTGGCGGCAATGCCACGACGCAAAAGGGTTCGGGCAAGACGGACTGCTCCAAGCTGGCGCCCAGCTCTGGCAGCAACAGCAGCAACTCGTCCAACAAGGAGAACGCCGGCGCGGCGGTCGGCGCTCCTGGCTACGGCGTTGTGGCGTCCCTGGCATCCCTGGTGGCACTGGTGGCATCGGCCATGGTTGCCCTGTAGATGGCGGGTAGTTGAAAGAACAGCCAGGAAAGGGCGACGAGACTTTTCAATGTTACCGTACTGTATAATATTTATCAATGACTGCCGATTATAGATGTATGTGTGGAACCATAATCGCTACCAGTATTTAGTTAATTACCCACAAAGTTGGTTCCTTGAGAGAAGCCAATGACGGAGCGTCGATTACAGTGGCCCCATGGTCAGCAAGTCCGCAAGCTCATCTGCTACGTACTCAGTATGTAGCACGTGAAAGGCGTATTGCGACCCGTAGAATTAACGACTGCCGCTGTAATATAAAGCTCTCGTTGGGTTCAAAATTCAGTGCTTGGAGCTCATATCATGGCGGAATGCAGGTGCAGCAACACCGTTCACTGAGGTGGCTGCATCAGGCCCATGTGCGCCAGCGAATGGCTTCCTCGGGCTGACCCCCTTGCCGACCGTGTCCCCACGACCCGCCGTCTCGTCGATCCCTTGGCGGCGCCAGCCAAGGCAACATAATAAAGAGCTAGAAAATTTCATGGTTTTGGGTTCCATTACGTAGACTTTCCATCCATACATTCTCTCTTTTTTTTTTTTTTGCTTTCTGTTGCACGAACACTGGGCTACGGACATTGTCTCGAGCTCATCGACTTGGCTTTTGATTCGAAACAGAAAACCACCCTCCCATCATCTCGACTATTCGTCGCAATGGCGCAGTAAATCGAACTGGCTGCGACCACGACTTGCACGCACGATACACGATCGGTCCCGAAGCTTCCCCTTGCGCTCGACGGCAAGCCATATAGCTCCATTGTGAGGAGTCGCCCGACGCATATCCACGCGACGCTGTGTCCCGATTACACTACCCTTCCTCGACCCCCCCCCCCCCCTATCGACACTCTTTGCGCCAACCTGCCTCGCTCTGCCTCCCCCCCTCCCTGCGACGAATCCGCACACCCCGGCCCCTCCGCTAGTTATTAGGTACATATAATCGTGAGACCGCTGCTAGCCAGCCATGCGCCTCTTTCTCGTGCCCGTCTCGACGCGGCGCACGCTCCTCTACGCGCAGCGCCTCGGCGTCACCACAAAGGGCCAGGGCTCCGCGTCGCTCCTCGACAAGGGCGTCGCCTTTGCCGCGCGCACGTGGGCCGGCTGGGAGAAGAAGGAAAAGGGCTGGCAGCGCAAGGTGGTTGGCTACGGCAACTACGCCTTTCGCCGCATCCCCTTTGCGGAATGGGGTCTCAAGTCGGTGCCCCCGCTGTCGGCGCGGCGGCGCGCCGAGGAGCTGCAGGGCGGCGGTGACGGTGACGGAGACGGAGACGGCGGTGGCGGTGGCGGCAGGGTCAAAGTCGTCTTTCCGGGTTCCGTCATCCCGGAGACCCAGGTCGAGTCCGTGGCGCGCAGGCTCGCGACGGAGAGGCAGGCAATTCACCGCCGGCAGATGATGTGGTGCCTTGTGGGCATGCCAATCACGCTCCCGTTTGCGCTCGTTCCAGTGTGAGTTATATTTGTCCATGCCTCCCCCCCCCCCCCCCCCGGTTCAATGGCGCGAGCGGCGCTAACCATGGCGGGCACAGTATACCCAACTTACCCTTCTTCTACCTCGCGTACCGCGCATTCTCCAACTGGCGCGCAATCGCCGGTGGCAAGCACGT
Organism: Beauveria scarabaeidicola; assembly: GCA_037289395.1. Classification (NCBI taxonomy): domain Eukaryota; kingdom Fungi; phylum Ascomycota; class Sordariomycetes; order Hypocreales; family Cordycipitaceae; genus Beauveria; species Beauveria scarabaeidicola. The sequence continues at coordinate 12,613 of JAEIJG010000320.1, read as the reverse complement.
TCAGTGGCTGATTGAGAATAAGCTTCTGGTGCCTTTGCCGTCAAAGGCGCTCGACCTGGTGTATGCGCAATCGCCTGCGGCCGCCAAAATCAAGGATCCCGAGGCCAAGGAGGAGATTCTCCTGACGCATACGCAAATTCGTACGTGCACGGACGCGCTGGGGATTCCGGAGCTGGAAACGGAGCTGGACCGAGCCGTCTGGCAGATTGAAGAGGAATTGAAGAAGGAGGAGCAGAAGCAGCAGAAGCAGCAGGAAGCTGGTGCCTCTTCCCCGCCCAGCAAAGAAGCGGGAGAGAAGTCTGCTACAAAGGATAAGAAGGATCAGTGAACGGATCGTTCTGGTTCTTGTGTACTATGTGAACACAATATATACGCGAAACGAAACGGATATTGAGACTGGGAGGCGTCAAGTTGGAAGATTACACTGTTAGAAAACCACTCCATTAGACATGTTCAATACATTACAATCATCTGCTCCATGACGCTTCTCCAAGAGTGCAGGTGATTAAAAATGCCGAGTGTATTAAAGGGTGTATAATATATGAGCTGTATCGAAGAGGCGCCATAACGAAAAGTTGCGAGACCAACTTCATATCCAATGCCGATGTTTGTAGCCACCTTTGAGTTGCACTTTACAAGAATTCGCCCAAGCGTATTAAGAAGAGGGAGAGTCGGTATCCATATTAACGTGACAAGCAAATGATTAGTCTACTCGGATGGTGTCTCGAGGCCCGAGATGAAGGTGGCTTCGCTGAAAATGTGACCCTTCTCGGTGATTTCCTTGCCACCGACCTTGAGCTTGAGCGTAGCCTCGACGGAATACTGCATCAATTGTCAACGATTGCTCCCACAACGATTCAGCAAGACTCAACGTACCTGGTAGATATAAGGCTTGGTTCCAACGGCGCCAGCCACGATGCGCTTGACAAACGCGGGGACCTCGGCCATGACGTCGACACGGTCGATGCGCTTCCCGAGCGCAGCGTCAATCTCGGCCTCGACGGGGTTGCCGTCCTTGTCCTTGACGTGCCAGGCGAACGTGGCCTTGGTCGGGGCGGGCCAGCCGCTCTCCGGGTCGTTCTCGATGGCGGTGTGGTTGACGGTGCTGCCGCAGCCTGCGCCGATGATGGCGCCGTCAGCCGCAACGCCGCCAACGTTGACGACGGTGCAGCCGTACGAGGGCGGGGTGGTGAACTGCATCATGACGGCCGAGTGGTTGGGGCCCTGGAAGTTGAGGAAGCTCCAGCGGGCGGCGGCGTGGTGCGGCTTCATGCCCTGCAGGGCGTAAATGTAGAGCCCGCGGCCCGTAAAGTCGACGGGGCCGTCAGCCGTGGTGATGGTGCCCTCGACGGCGCAGCGCGGCCAAAAGGCGTGGCGCATCCAACCCCAGGGTTCCTTGGGGTCGGTGCCGTAGCTGCTGGTGCCCGTCGTGCCGGCCTGGAAGCCCGGCGCCGTCTTGGTGACTTTGATGTTGACAATGGCGCGCTCGTCGTTGAGGCTCTTGATGGTGTAGGAGCTGCCGTCGGCGGACTGCTCGAGGGCGCAGTCGTCGGCGTAAAAGGACGCCTTGTCCTCGCTAATCTCAAAGTTGTTGAGCGGCGTCGAGGACCACAGGTGAGGCTTTGACTCGTCGGCGGAAAAGATTTTCGAGTTGAACTGGCACGTCTTGCGGATGCCACTGTTTTGGGTAGTGACGAACTGTTAGCTGGGCGCAAGATTGGGGCGGACGAGGTCGGGCTTGTTAATTAATTTTTCTTCTCAACTTACGCAACATTGCTGTAGATGACCTGTGCCATACCGACTCTGCCTTGGTCAGAGAAGAAGTAAAAGGTTTGCGTCTCGACATTGGTCCACTCCATCTCTTTCCACTTCAGATCGTCGCGGCCGATTTCGGTGTAGGGAGTCGCCTTGGCCTCCTCAGCCACCGATCGGATGGCGGAGGGGCCGTAGATGGGCTCTTGCGTGCCGGCGACATTGGCGATCCTGTAGGCAGAGTTGTGATGGCGGTTAGCAGCGTTTCTCGTCGGCGGCAAGTACTTGGAGAGTAGAGCTATCACAGGAGGGGCAAGGCGTGGGCGAGGCACAGAACTGGGTGGCGGCGACTTACTGTTGCTGAACCCAGTTGAACATGATTGGTCTGTAGGCTAATAATCACAGGCAAAAAGAGGTAGAGGCAGGATATCAGGTGCGCGTGAGAAAGAGGTAGTTGAAGGAGAGGAAGAGAAGTTCCTCTTGGCAAATCCCCGATCGACCCATTCGGTAGGTAATAGCCGCTGGACTTTCACACCGCTGGAGCTGGAAGCCGGAGGGGCAGCCCAGGAAGAGTGGGCGCTGGTGGGGTGGAGGATTTGAGCGCGACAGCGAGCTCTGGGATTGTCGGAAGCGTGGGGTTTGGGCATGGAGTATGGCAAAGGGAAACTTGTACTACTTTGCTGGTTGGGCTGTATCGAACTCTTTGTGTTATTTGAGCGACGTTTTCGTCGATTCTGGGTAAACTGTAAAGGCTGTCTGCCTGTGCAGCTGGCAGTGACGTAGCGGAGCTATCATGCAGTGCTGTATCAGTACAGAGTACCTACCTATGTGTAGGTACATACCTACATACGCGCGAGGGGGGTGTTTTTAGACACGGCCTTATTACCGTCTATAATTAAATAACTTTTTTCTCTATTTAGTAAGCTTATTAAGGCCTCTAACACGGCTTAGGAAAAATATAGAAGATTTTTAACACGATCTTATTGCCTGACAGGCTTACTACACAGGTAAAAAATGTATTATAAACGGAGAGCGGTAGGGTGCCCTGTCAACAAACAGGCCCCTCCGCCTACCTAGGTACATACTTGTGAGCCTCTGCTCCACCAGCCTGTAGCTTTACAGAATACCGAGGGAACGGCAGGCCCGGACCTGGAAGAAACCATGGAATGGAATTGGACGCCAGAAACAACAGAAAATGTCGCAGACTCTGATCCTCACGTCCAGCTCATACATAAACTTGGAACCGGCGCCCATGAGCAGGGTTGAAATTTGCGCTGCTTCTCTAGGGTAGGCAATTCTAATCGACGGAAATTAGCCCCACGTCTTCACTGGCTATTTACATTCGAGCGATGCAGCGCTTGGTTGTAATCTGTACTTGTAATCTGTACCCTTCAAAAGTCTTTCTGCCCAGACCGGTTCCCAGCTGCCACCCGACGGCTTCTGTCCATGCAAAGCTCAACCCTTTCGCGCTTGTTCCTCGTGCAACCTCTTGACCCTCTTAATACAGACCTGCCTTTTCGTCCGCGTCCGTCTTCCTTCACCTGCCCTGAATTCTTTGACGATTTCCATCCTCTGTTGCGTTGCGACTGCTTCTCTTTACTGCCCCATTGCCTCTCGACTTGCAGCGTTGCGACAGCGAACTACGCAAAAGCTACCGACCGACCCCGACTGCGTGTCCATATTTGACCAGTTCACTGTGCTGCCTGTGCGGTCATACATAAAACGAGTACACGATTTCGCCTCTGTTCCCCCAACGTCTATTGCGACCGCCCAGGTGACTACGCCAACAAATCTCGAAGCCGTAGCTTGCGCCTGCTTAGCTACTCGTCCCCAACACCGACAACATGGAAAGCGAAACGCAGGTACTGCATGCAAATGCGACAGACGGTATTTCAAGACCTAGCTCGACGCCTACGCCAGAGTCAACATCGTTGGCTCACCTGCCCTTTTCCAATCTCGCGTCGTTGGCCACGAACAATGCCAGCGGCACGACAACAACATCCCTGGTGTCAAGGTACGTTCGGCCCGGCCCATTGCTTACAACAAGTGACCTGCGCATGGCACACTCACGCAGCTGTCCTGCCCGCCGGCGTGGCATGTCACTCTGTGCGATAACACCACGCGATTACAAGTGCGCTGACCGTCTATCTTTAGAGATGCTTTAATGCACCAGCCTCCACCTGCTGTGCACATGGAAGGCTCTCCTGCAGCTACTAGTGGCGGACCGGGAGGCATGGTAAGTTTTATCTTTCCTTTACATCTGATACGTTCTATGTATTCCCGTCTCTATCTGTCCTGTCGCATCCTGGCAAGCAAGACGCCTCTCCCCTTTATCGCTATCGCGTTCCCGAGAGCCAGAAAACTTTCACCCCTGCCAGACCAATCAGCGGTGTCTGAATGGAGACTGCTTATGGCTCTCTGGGTGGATACGGCGCAATCACGTGCTCCACTTCCGACTCGTTTTCGCGCTAGGCCGCGAACAGACTGATAAGACGTTGAGCTAGTCCTTGTTGGGCCAGATAGCCAAATCGACCCGATGGTGGATCAAAATTTTTTCTGGTTATCTGGCTTATCAGTGACGGCGCAAGAGACAACCTCTTCCTATCCAGCCCGCCTTATCGTGATCCTGCTAGTATATCAATATACTATATCGGGCCTGCATCCTCCTATCGCGACCACGGAATCGCAGATACAAACCGACACGATGATGGCAACTAACGCTTCCTCGCAGCCTACTTGTCAAAACTGCGGCACTTCACGGACACCTCTATGGCGTCGCGACGAGTTTGGCTCAGTCCTCTGCAACGCATGTGGTCTCTTTCTTAAGCTGCATGGCCGCCCGCGCCCTGCCTCTTTGAAGACGGATGTCATCAAGAGCCGTAATCGCGTCAAGACTATGCGCCCCGATCTGGTATCAAAGAAGAAGGTATGCGCGGATTCCAAAACTGATGCGCCGACGCCATGGTACTAATCAACTCTTGCAGCAGCAAGCCCATGGCTTCGACACGAACGGTGTTGAGCATGCCGCAGCTCAAGCAGCCGAGGCCATGCGCCGCTCCAAAGTCAACGGCACCGACGGACTCGACTCGTCACTCTCTAGGAATGGCACCCCCTCGATGTACAACAGCTCCCTCTCGTCCTTTATGGTGGATGATGCGACGTATCAGCAGGCCGTCTCTGGCTACAACGGCGAAGTCCATAATGGCTCGTCACTGAACGGAGACCGCGCCTCTGATGGACCTCAATCACACGAGCAGCTCATTGCCCTCAACTCGAGCCTCAAGACCCGAGTCAGCGAGCTAGAAGTAATCAACGAACTCTTCCGCGGTAGACTTAGCCAGTTGGAGCAACAAGAGGCAGCTGCTAGGCACGGACAGGAACTGGCCGACGCTGAGCAGAGTCAACTGCGCACGCAACTGGAAACCACGCAGCTCAATGAAGCGCAGCTCCACGAACAGTTGGAGGACAGTCACAGACGTGAAAACAACTTGAAGCGTCGCCTGGACGAATTGGAGCTGGAACTCAAGGCGGCTCAAGAAGCGGCCGGTGAAGAGCCAGAGCGCCCAGCCAAAAAAGCTCGCGCGGAGCCGCCCGCTGCAGAGCGCACAAGTGAGTCGGCGGACGAAGTTATCTCGGATGCTCCTGAAGAGCCGACTGCAAGTGCCGAAGAGGAGACAAGCGAAGAGTCTACGATAAAGGCCGAGGCTATCGAGACTGTCGAAGCTTCCGCGTGAGGATAATCATGACTCAAATACCTCTCTGCTCTGTGTCGACATGTTAGGCCCAGAAAGCAGACCATTGTTGCGCGCTGATGGACGCTGGCCTGTCGGCTCCGAGGCTATGCCACAACCCCCCCCCCGCCTCTTCTGTTTTACTAGTGCAATTGCTTTCTTTGCTTTGGCGGCTTTACTGAGAGTGCGCGACTACGAGTCGGCGTACCCTCATGCGCAAAGCCAGTGTTTTACTATAGCGAAAATATGGGGAATACTTTGGCGTCCGGGAAGGTGGAGTAGATACCATGATAATGACTTTGTCCAAGACGGAAATGAATACGGACAGCCCAGGCGGACAAAAGAAAGTCAAACCGAGCTCGGCGAAGCTCTGTTTGCATTGATTAGAAAAAAGGAGTATGGATTGACGGTGTTTTGTGTTTATTTATCTTTTTTCAACCAGGGCCGAACTTGCGATGATGACATGGCAAAGGCTTCAAATAACATGAAAAGATGGTGTGCATTTTCTCACAGTGTACACAGTATAGACAAACTAGTGTCAACACTTTAATACGAAGACGTGCGATAGTTGGTGCGGGTGCCGCCGGGTGACATTGATGATGAAAGGTGGGTGAGTGAATGGTCATTTGATTGACTAGTTTGATTGACTAGTTAGTGTGTGAGTCTCTGCTCACATCTCAGTGGGCATCTCACTTAGGTTTCAGGCTTCACAGTGTTTTCTTGCCACTCACCTCACCTCGCCATCACGTGCAGGGCCTGAAGGTTTGACATACCAAGTATTCCCCCATCTCCACATTTTCATTCAGCTTACCCAGGCCGCCTCGATCTTCAACTGCAACTATTAGTCCCGCTTCACGACAAATATCACAACACGACGTCAAAAGAGAAACGCACAAGATGAAGCGATTTTCGGGATCGCAGACCATGCGGGGAGGCCCCCATCAATTGAAAAAGGGCGTCGCTGGCAAGACGCTTGGCGGGCGCGGCAAAACGCTTGGCGCGCGGCGCTCTCGGTAAGAATCAACAGAAGCGGCGGTGGCGGCTTCTAATGGTTTGACTAACAAATGGCGACTGGTTGTAGAAAAATTTCCAAAGACGCGATTCTAGGAATCAGTACGTGTTTTTTCCTTCTTCTACTTCTTCTTGGAAACTAGCCATTGGTTTCATAGGCTTTTGTGTGGCTAATCAATGAACCTACTATAGCGCGCCCAGCGATTCGGTATGTTTGTGTACCCATTTCTGCACAAGGAAAGCAATACTATCCGGAGCGGTTACTAACTCTTTGACGCGCGTAGACGTCTTGCTCGTCGCGGAGGCGTGAAACGAATCTCTGGCACAATCTACGACGAGACGCGCAAGGTCATTCGCGATCATCTCACTCAGGTAAGCCGTGTGCCCCCCTCTCTTGAGCGAAGAAGAAAATAAAACAAAGAACATGGCTGACCACTGGGGAAAAAAAACCACTAGATTCTGAAAAATTGTTGCATCTATGTCGACTATAGAAATGCGAAGACGGTCACCGTCCAGGATGTGAGAATGAAACCCCCCTTCCTGTTTTTTCACCCCGAATCTTGGTTAACGTGATCTGGCTGCAGGTACTCTATTCTTTGCGCCAGATGGGCAAAACCCTGTATGGGTTTGACCCTGCAAGCAACCACACGGCAGCGGAGAAATTGCGTCGCAACAAGCAAGTCGCGCTTCGCCACTGAGAAAAAGAAGCTTGTTGAGGATGAGGTGATGAGAAATACCAAATTATTTGCACAACGTGTTATATTAAAGAAGATGTACGAACAAAGGGCTCGGTATGGATATGAAGGGCGGCCAACGGTTTGGTTATGTGTGAATGGATATACTCGCTGAATTGCTTTTCCTGGACAGTCTGTCGTACTCAAATATCATGACTCATATCACGAGGTCTTTTTACCTTTATTAAGAGCCTCCTTAATCGCTTTGTAATACATGCGGGAGACGGGACTCTTTCTCATCGATGAAAGCGTCGGCGTGTCCCTCGGTCTTGAAGTGCTTGTAGCAGGCTCCTCTTCTTTTTTACTGGCGCATCTTCGACGACTACCTGAGCATGGACCTGGACGGGGAGCGTCGTCATCTATGGTGGCCACTCGATAGCCAAGGCTAAGCATGCTTTCTGAAGTTGACTTGGAAGACAATTCACGCGCCCTTTCCCATCTCGCTTCCCTCATTTTTTCCGCCTGTATATGGCAGAGATTACTAAATAGCGTGGACTGACGACGGTTATTAGCGGCCTGGCTCATTTGGATTGCGATGCGATTGTTTGTTGCTGTGCATGTGGAAGCTAATGGATAGACGAACAAAAAATAGCTGCTGCGAAACAATTACATGAATCTCATCAAGTTAACAGACAGAACGGCGACTGACGTTGACCAACCCATTCTGCGCAGTCGGTTAATGCAGCCTCATAGTCAGAACTATCATCACATCACCGTCCACCGGGCAAGAAAAAGAAAAGAAAAACCAGCTTAGAAAGTCTTGCGGTGAACCCTACCATAGCCAAATAAGCCCTCATGTTTTGGTGGCGCAGCGTGAGCAAGTCAGGTCATGAGCAGGAATTTGCCTCTGGCCTTTTTAGCCCGTTTGCCAGAACATCTTGCCATGAATGGCGCCGAGTGAAATAACCTGCAAATGCAGCACATTGTGCACTGAATCATCTAGGCCAGATCGCTTTCCCACACCCATTGCATGTTAGAGCGTTCCCGATTCATTATGGTGGTGGTGCCATTGACAGCCAGTTCCGTAGCTAGCTCTGCAAAATTAGCCCGAGGAGCGTGAAATGCAAGAGCGCTGACGGTTAGTAAAGTACCCGTCAACCTTGAGAAAGTCAGCTACGTGAGCGCGCTCGGTGTTAGTTCCCATCTTAGGGCTTATGACGATGTCAGACACTTGGCGGTTCGTCCATGGAGAGATGATGGCGGGGCACGGTTGGTCAAGTCTATAGCTGTGAACTTGTAAATTTGAGAGCTAATCAATGATACTTTCTAGTTTCGCGTGTGTGTTTTATAGAAGCAATGGCAAATGGGCATGCGGATAGAAGTAAGGCTTAAAGTGGTGGTAATGCTGTCTGGATTGAGACGGGCAGAACATGCCGAGGCGGCTGCTTTTTATTTCTGTCTTGTCTGCTCTAAATGCAAGCATCGTCCGTACGGCGATTGATTCTGGTCAGGGAAGCTCTAGCAACGTAACTGAGTCTGGTTCAGCCGTCTGGCAATGCGATGGCGTTATATTGGTCTCACCTGTCAAACGTGATTATCCCCAAGTTCGTCCCAGACCCCGCGATTCAAAAACATCTTTCTCAATTGTGACATGATTTTCTTAATCCTGCCATTTATCTTTACCCATCTCTCAATAATTACATCAATGAGGCGTGTGACATGATTTTCTTAATCCTGCCATTTATCTTTACCCATCTCTCAATAATTACATCAATGAGGCGAAACTAATGCAATTCCAACTTGTATCAATTGTCCCTCGGCAGGGAACTGCTAACTTTGTCTTTGACGTCGTGTAGATGTTGGTCGCGCTTCGCAAACATATGCACAAGCTGTGCCGAGTATCTACAATTCTCGAATCAAGTTCACTTCGTCATATACGACCCTTGGTATCACGAAAGTGAAATGCAATTCAATCACCATTCATTTTACCAAATCTTTTCTGGGTTCACGGCCAATCTCTGCCCCAGTAGAGCGCGGTTGCTAGAGACCGCATTCAGACTTTCGTCTGGCAACTCATAAATCACTCGGTATTTAAACTCAGTGCGTCTTTTCCTCTGCCCATCAGCGATCCCTTCTGATCGCCCTTATTTGTTTCGTTACGCTCTGGGGCACTGTCGTTTGATCCGGTGCTCTGTTCAGAGCTAATGCTCTCCCTCTTAACTCTTTCCTTTAAGCCATTAATTAGTGGTTATTAATGGATAGTATCATGGATTATGGTAATACCTTCTCCATGCCTTCTTCGGCATCGTAAATTAGGTCATGAGCCTCGATGGCCGCTTCATCAGTGATTCCGCTCATTTTTTACTGAATTGTGCTGACTTTGTTTCGGTTGTTGTGGCAAAGAAAGAACTTGGTGTCCTCCTCACATTCCTTTTTCAGCTGCAGCTGTATGCCTATATAGGTGCAAGAGGCACGTGGTGGCAAATATGGTCTCAATCGTAGCATCACCTCACCGTCCTAGGCGGCATGCTTGCCGTCATCTCTACGTCACTGTTCTTGACCGACAAGCTTTCCTTTTTACGCAGGACTACCACGACTGGAATGTTCTGATGCACCACGGCGGTACGTCAGACACCGCCCAAGGTCATTTTCGTTGCCACGGCGAGAAGGGCAACGGTAGACAATGGCAACTGCGCTGTACCAGGAGACGCAGCAGGTTGAGGTTGTAAGTGGATCGCGCAGTAATAAAGACTGGACTGAGAAAGAAAAAGGACAAATACTTGAGCGATAATATAGATAAGCAGAAAGCCAGCAACTAATCAAGGCAACAGCTGAGCCAGAGGCGGGCCATCGGTCGAGGAGAACTGAAACGGTAGGTAATGGGAATAATGTGGACGACTAGGAGGCGGTCTGCTCATACTGACCTTAGGAATGATGCAAAGCAAGCCATACAATTTCAATCGACCCCTATACCAAGTCTGATCAATTATCTACTCCATCTACTCTTTCGTCAACGTCGTTCTGTTATAGAGCGTGCGGAATTATTCCATCTCTGCAGATGTGCGGCGAATATTACTAGGTAGGGCGACAGCGGTGCTTCCCGCCTAGCCGATATTCGGGAATTCGGGAATAGCAGAGAGTGGTACTCGGTTCATCCAAGTTAAAGATGGGAAAGTTGCTCAGTGGGTAAAGAGTGACACCGTCTCAGTGGCGGTATTGCTGGTGATCAAGTGCAGTGGCGGTGAAAATAAATAAAGCTTGCGTAACAGCGCACCGCTTGCGGGGTCAGCATCTTATAACGAACGACATGCTTAATAATTAGTCAAGTAAATTATGATTTCTTATTTCGCTTTCATTAAGCTAGTAAAATCAATAAAATAACCTTAAAGAGGTGAATTACGTCGGTCAATTCATGGTGCGCTGGGTATCATGCAGTATTCAAAAAATCTGCGCGCCATGTATAAAAACAAATCTATATCCAATATGCTTCGACGGTATACTTTATTTCCTCTTCTTTCTCGTTGCAGACCACTGGCTGATAGCTGTGCGCAGCGCCTTGTCGGCGCCAGCCTCGACCTTGTGAAAGAAGCTGTGAAACATGCTGTGCAAGATGAGCCGGCTGTGGGCGTGGTTCTTGACGAAGCCGACATCGGCGTCCCTGCCGCAGCGGTCCCTGGTGATGCGGACCGCCTCCTGGAGCAGCTCCTTGCCGACGCCGCGGCCGCGGGCCTTGCGGCGGACGGCCCAGGCGCGGATGAGGCCGCGGCCGCCCTTGAAGGAGAGGCTGCGGGTGCGGCGACGGCCGCAGGCGGGGGTGAGCCTGGGGCTGAGGCGCAGGACGACGACGCCGGCGAGCTTCTTGTCCTTGCCGCGGGCGCCGACCATGATGTCGCGGTTGGGGCCCTCCTCGTCGAACCAGGCGCGGTTCACGTCCTTGGCAAAGGTCTTGTAGGGGCGGGCGAGGAACCATATCAAGAGGATGTAGACCAAGACGGAGCCGTAGGTGCAAAAGGCGGTGACTTTGAAGTGGCCCGGGATGGTGTAGCGCGTGTAGTATATGACGGAGAGCAGGGTGGTAAAGGGCACGAGGCAGCTCGGGTGCGACATGACGGTGACGGTGGCGGGGGTGCGCATGCCGGCGACAGTCTCGGCGAGGAGCTCGAGGCCCTCCCTCTGCTCATCTGGGGTACGGAGCAGGCCAAGCGACAGCTCGGGGATGTCGTCGAGGGGCACGAGATCGGGTGTGACGTCGGAGCTCCATGGTGGCTTGGGTGTGGTGGTGAGAGAAGCAGCACCGGCAGCGGCGGCCGAGGCAGTGTATTCGGAATGGATTGAGTCGACGGGAGCGCTGATTGGATCGAACTGAGGCGTGCTCGCGGGCGAGCCCATGGTGGAAGAGCTGAGGGCGAGGTTGGCTCGTAGGAAAGTAAAGAAGGCTGGAGCCATGTTAGTCGATTGGCGCCGAGAGAGAGAGGTACTCGTGGTGCAGCTTCGGCCGCAATTAAAAGATTTGCGCAACAAAAACATACCGGTACTGCATTTGAGGCCCCTGACGACATTGATCCCGTCAAAGGTACAGCAGACGTTGCATTCGCGCAGGTCGAGCTCGCGGACCCTTGGGGTCCCTCTGTCATCCATGGTGGGTGTGTAACTAGCTGTAAAGAGAGCAGTAGCCGGGACCTCGCGAAAGAAGAAGAGGGAGCCAGATCGAAAGGAATAAATAAGGTTGGGGTATGAATAAAGATGATTATATGAGCGCTGTTATTGACAGGGTATCGGGAGGTCCAAGGCGAGAGAGAGGGCGGAAACGAGACGGTAGGAGGGTGTTTTGTCTGGAGCGATTCGAAACAAGGGTATCATCAACTGCAAGAGAGGCGAGCCAGTAGTAGCAGGGAGACTGGGGCAACACAGTCCAGAGTGCAGCAGTAAAAGTAAAGAGGTGGGTATGATAATGGTCGTGAAAGCAAAATATGAGGATGAAAAAGAAAAAAAGCCAAGCTGAATGATGAGATGGCGTTGGTTGGTTGGAATTGTGTGGTTGGGTGCGGGCAGAGAAGGAAAAAAAAAAGTGGTCAACGGTCAAGCACAAGCTTTTTTTTTTCCTTGGTGCAATCACAGGCTGGCCAACGTCCAACGGGGCAAACGCCGAGACACTGGCTGACGGCGCAACGGACCAGACGGGGATAAGATTGTATCAAGACTCTTTGACAAGAACAGAAGAAGAAAAGGCCAAGCGTAGATAGATGGTGGTTGGCTGATTCAACTGTTGCTGCAATGTACAAGGCTTGGTCTCGTGCGTGTCGTCGCCGAGGAGGGGAAGCCGCGTCTTTTCAAAGAACATGTGCAGAGGCAAAAAAGTCGGGCTTAGGAATCAAAGGTCTATCTACGAATCAGAGCACAATGAAAGAGAAGAGAGGGCAAAAAAAAAAAAAAAAAAGGAAAAAA
>JAEIJG010000319.1:0-33026 GCA_037289395.1 Beauveria scarabaeidicola | reverse complement strand
TTTATATATTACTATATTATAGTACGTAAAATGTGGAATTCTTAGGTAGTATATTTAACTAGATAATTAGGATTTTTCCCTAAGAAAGATAAATAATTATTAATATAATCTTCTTTATATTAAGCTAAAGAATTTATTTTTAGTAGAATTAACGCGTGTTAAAGTTAACGCGTTGAAAAAAGGTGGCCGCGGGTGTATGGTGGCCGCGGGTGTATGGTGGCCGCCACTGTATCTAGCACCCACCTGAGAGGGTGGGTGTGTGGCACGTGTACAGCCAAAGCCAAGTGCCGTACTACGTGACCTTTTGTGTGCCCACGAACACTTGATCGATCAAGAAGCTCTTTTCCGCCTTTGTTATCTGATTGGGATACTTGCAATCCCAACACCGACAAAGGAGCACGCCACTCCAAGCCGCGCGCTGAATCTGGGCTTGTCGCCTGCCATTCTGGGGCAAGCCGGGGGACTCTTCTTTTGACCACCCGACGCCTGGTGGAGTCTACCGTGTTCCCTACGCTGGGACGAAGAATGGGATCGTGTTGTTGCACCACTTATTGGCCTGGGAAAGCGGGCGGCCCGTTGGATCTTTTGTACTTACTGAGTATCAAGCGGAGGAGGCGTCGTGGCCGAGCCAGTAGCGCCGGCGCAAGACACCAAGATCAAGCCTGGGCCTCACCAGCTGATGCCGGTGGCGGGCGCGCTGGTATTTACTGGTATAGGAAGCTTGGCAGTGATTTGGCCCGAGGAAATGCTTCTTGCGAAGGAGATAAAGTATTCGCTTTGCTCAAGGTGCAAATATTATGTTGAAGAACAAGACTAATGAAGCATTTGGCTTTCATGAGAAGTCAAAACCTGAACAATCATCTACCTGGTTGTGAGCCGTGATGACGGTGTTGTTTTGAGGCCAATCCTGGACTATTCATAGTACTCGAGTAGTAACTCGAGCAAGGGAAAGTCAGGCCAACTAAAACCAATGATGCAATTGTTACCCTCTTAGACTTTGGAGCAAGAGCAACAGAAGTAGGTTGAAGAGACAGACCAACAGAACCGAGGAAACAAGATTGAGAAACCATCAGATTGAGAAACCATCAGATTGGGAAACCATTGGGGTTCTTGGGCTAGCCACAAACTGTCGCACATCTTCTTGGTGCTTGGCGGAGAATAGTTACTGGTAACAGTAGATTATGGGGATCCTGACTAGCACAAAACGGACTCTTTAGTCACAGATTGGCCGCCAAGGGTTTGTTGTATGACAATACGATAACAGGGCATCTGGTGGCTTTCCAGGCATCCCTAGTGGTATGATGGTATCGCGTGTCCTTTGCGTCCTCGGTCTCTATGTATCAGTAGTTAGTTACTTATAATTTATTGCTCGTCACAGGTTCATGCTAATGCCGCCCGAGGAAAACTTAAAGAGATGAATTGCACTGACTCTGGCTCCTGCACTCCAACGCTAGGTAATGACGGACTCAGCGCCACTTCCAGGCGAGACAGCCTGGTGGTCTTATTGGGGGTGTCCATCAGGTATCTGACAAGGTACAGTAGCCGCAAAGCAGCAATGCGCTGGCTATTTCTCGCCTCTTTTATTATTGTTCCTTAATGCGACACAAACTCGTTTCAACTCCCGCCTTTCTTTTTTAAACTTTGGCGGGCAGCTGATTCCGCTCGTCTCGGTTCTCAGGACGACGACTTTCCCCACGTGCGCTCCTCCACCTCCTGCGCCGAGTTGCTTCACAATTCTGCCCCCTATTTCTTCGTGCCTGAGTCGTCTGCCGAGTATATCTGTTGTCACTTTCGTCCTTTGAAAAACACGGAATTCTGCCTCGGTCCGCACTCTCGAGAACATTGCCGTTTCTGCTATCCCGAAATTTATGCAGTCGTCCAACGGCAAGCAACGTTGAAGCCGTTGAACCGACCACCAGCGACCGACCCGCCCGCCACTCACCAGCTCGACCCGCTTTCCGTCGCGACGACAGGAACACGCCAATTGTCGGTCATTTATAATTATTTGCCTTTCTGGCATCATGGCTGCTCCCTACACACTTCCCTCGTCCGCGCTGCCTCATGCCCACCAGAAACATATGCATTCGCACTCCCAATCGCAGTCGTCGCTGAGTGCCTGGAGGGCCGGCTCGACCGAGAATCTCGCTCTCGCCATCGAGGAGCATCAGGACGAGACTTCCAACGACCACACGCACTCGCATTCGCACTCGCACTCGCATGCCCACCATGCCCGAACCGGATCCCATGTCTCCAATCGCGGTGCTGCTCTCACCAGAGACCGTCCGCGGCCTGCCTCGCTCGACGTCATGGACGGCTGGACACACGAGAAGACGATGAGCGGCAAGAGCATCATAGCGCACGATGGTGAGCTCACCTCGGCGACGCCATACTCGCCACCACGACAGATGCACAATACCTTGCACACCCTACCGCACGACGCCAATGCCGAGCGCTCCATGTTCACCGCGGCTCTGCTACCATATACCGCCAAGTTTCCCATTATACATGCGATTATGACGGAAAAAGACTCGAGGAGAATCTTCTATTTCATGATGTGTGTATTACTAGACACTTGCCTTGCTGTTGTCGTGTACTAACCGGCTGGCAGACTCAATTTCAGCTTCATGGCTGTTCAAGCCTTTTACGGTTACCTGACCGACTCGCTTGGCTTGCTGAGCGACAGCATCCATATGTTTTTCGACTGTGTTGCCCTGCTCGTTGGCCTCTTGGCCGCCGTCATGAGCAAGTGGCCCCCTAGCCAAAGATTTCCGTACGGCTTTGGCAAAATTGAAACACTCAGTGGCTTTGCCAACGGCATCCTACTCATGTGAGTCATCCAGCCTACCGCTCGATCATCTGTGCTAAACGTTTCAGGCTCTTGAGTTTGGAGATTGGCTTTGAGGCTTTCGAGCGACTTTGGGAGGGCACCAAAACGAAACGACTCGGCGAGCTTTTCATCGTCAGCTCGCTCGGTCTCGCCATCAATCTCGTTGGCATGATGGCTTTTGGCCACCACCACCATCATGGTCACAGCCACGGCCACTCGCACTCCCATTCACACGCCCAAGACCACGGACATGACCACGGGCACAGCCACGGGCATTCGCATTCGCACGACCTTCCCGAAGTCAAGCCTAGCGGAGGATGTGGCTCCCACGATAACGAAAATATGCACGGAATTTATCTGCACATCCTTGCCGACACGCTAGGCAGTGTTTCGGTCATTGTCTCTACGGTGCTGACCAGTTTTTGGGGGTGGTCCGGCTGGGACCCCCTTGCTTCATGCTTCATTGCCATTTTGATCTTTCTCTCTTCGCAGCCGCTTGTTATTTCTTCCGCGAAGCGTCTGCTGCTCAGCGTCCCAGAAGATACCGAGTACAACCTACGCAATATCCTCGGCGGCATCCTCCAGCAGCGCGGTGTCGTGGGGTACTCGGTGCCCAAGTTTTGGAAGGACGACAGATCATGGGGTGACGAAGGCGACAAACTTGTCGGTGTTGTTCATGTTACCATTGGTTTTGGCTACGCCTTTGAAGATGTACGTGATCGCGTGCGCCACTACCTGCTCAAGGAAGGCATCGATGCCGTCGTGCAAGTCGAGCGCGAAGGAGATAACTCGTGCTGGTGCTCGCGCGAGCGTGGGCTGACGCAACTGCACACGCCCAAGTCGTTTTAGCGGACGCATTTGACGTGTATACACGCCCTGGGTGTTCGGCCCTGGGCGAACGTTGTTTGGACAGTAGCACCGCAATTAGAGACGGGTATTTTGGATGATGGCTTTTGGGATGGTCGTCTTTTGGATCTAAGCTGTTTGGCCTGATGTAAGAGTGAAGCATACACGGTTGGACATGGCCTGGCGGGCTGCCAGGCTGGGCGGCGTAATGGCTCGGTATATAGGCGTTTGCGTCATGTGCATATCTTTTCTCATATTTTTTGACGCGTTTATAGGTAGAAAATGTACATTCTGTTTGCATAGGTAGCTGTCCAGAGCCTGAGATGCAAACGAACGTACGCAAACGAACTTGGCGTCTCTCCACGCATTGCCCCATGACTTTTCGCATCGCTTCCAGCTTTCTATTCCTCGCCACGCTTTTCCGTTTTTCTACTCTACTCTCGGTACTCTCGCTCCATTTTCTCCGCGAGCTTTCAACGACTCTGCATAGATATGGAGATTCCGGATGGCTCCTCGAACTCTGGTAGCCACAAAACAGGCACGAGCCGCAACAAAGGTAGAAATCACGAGGAGATTAGAAGAATCGCAGGGGCAAGGGCAGCAACTGCAACCAGCAAGGGCAAGAAGCGTGGCAACGTGGGAATGCTCGTCGATTAAACAGCCTTTTCATTGTCAACGTCAACATTCAACATATCAACTCTGCACTACGGCTCACGACAGCTCACGGTAGTCTCGCCCATGGAATACATCATTCCGATCCTCTGGCTGCCGGAGTCGCCAGTGAGAGAAATCTCGCATAGATGCGTAGCAGACTCTGCGAAGAGATGATTTCCTGAATGACATTAAATCCCCAAGCAGATACAGCAGCGAGGGTTTCTCCCAGACATGGGATCTGCTGTCGAATTCCGCTTTCAGCTTGAATAGGAGTTTGAGAAAATTGCCCGCACGAACCTCGTTGGGGATGAATTCCAGAGTTTTCAGGATTACAGAGCCTCTCAAACTATGCTCCTGCACTCCAAGAAACTCATTCAATGTCGCGAACAAGTGATGAGAGAGCGGCATCAGCTCGAAAAGAACAACGGTTTCGTGGGAAGAAGGGTAGGAACCACCAAAGACAAGACACTCGAAGCGGATGCGCTTTTACAAAGAACACTAGCCTAGGAGGCCTTGGTCTATGCTCACTCGCTATCTGCCCAAGAACTCGAGCAGTTTGTCCCATTTGATCTGCCGAATGCCCAGAAAGAGGGCTACGAGTCACTGGACATGGCCCGTGACGCTATCGCTCTTGCTTCTGCCCGCAGTATCCACATGAGAGAAGAATTCGTCTTCTTCGACCACCATAAACGTGTCACTACATGGCTCGATAGCCATCATTATATGTATGCTCGAACAGATAACATTAGCTGGAAAGACGTGGTGTGGAAAGGCGAACGCATTCGATAACCTCCAGAACTCATCTCGGATAGACAGTTTTATCATGTCACGCTCTACGGCGGCACCATGAAAGTGGCCCACGCGGGCCCTAGCCAAGCGACGGCCCATGTGACGCAATGGATGGAGGAAACAAGGCTGCACGAAGAAGTCAATGTGGATTGATCGCGTCAACGGCAGTGGCAAGATCCTGACCGGCAGATCTTACATCAATGTCAGCCGGCCCAGTTTGCCGTCGCCCTCGCGGTTCAAATTGCCTAGCGACTTTCCCGACATGGACGACTACATGCAGTACGAAAAGGGCGAGATTCCTTTCGAGGTCCGGAAAGGTAAAGATCCTCATCTGTTCCTGGTAAATATCACGCTGATGGCCGCCGCCAATGCGGAGCTCGCCAATTTCGCTCCTCACGAAGTGGACAAAGTCCCGCATCGAGAGCCGCACGGTGGATGGAAGCGCCGGCTGCCGGAGGGAAGATCATTTTTCATTCCATTAATACGCGCTCCTCGGCACACGGAATCCGGATACACCAGTGAGTGGGATCGGAGCAACGTTGTCACGACCCCCCACACCTGGGCATGTTCGTGGTCTCCTCAGCAAGCCTCAGGCTCCGCTCGGGCGACAACCTGGGCAATGTCGGCGGCTACCATGCCGGCTTCCAGCTCGTGAGACTAGTGCATGGTTGGGACCAATACTGCGACAAGTGCCACCAGGGTGGACACGAAGGGCGTGCTCGCGCAAATCCCCCGAGATGCATATTTTGCGCAGGTGGAGTTAAGCACCACGCCGGCCGTGATTTTTCCCGAGCCAAAGAAAACGCAATTCGCAATGAAGATTGGCGCGAAGCGCACAGCCCGGTGGAGAATGTATTGCGTGAAATCTTCAAACCCCTTCGATAGTCTGACCTGGCAAAGGGTATATGTGATGTAAATATCAGGTTCAGAATCTACCAATGCGTCAGGTACGAACGTCTCGAGAGACTATGATAACTTAGTTTATCAAAGCTATACCTGAGATTCAGAATCAGGTATATTAGCTCGCGGTTTATTACTTTATTCTGATGATATAGATTTATGAGTATGGAATCCTGATAAAGGGGGGGGGGGGGTTAAGATCCAAGTTCGATTCGTGATACACATGAGCATTGGAACGCACGTTTCAATCTTAGTTTCCGCTTTCGTTGTGGAACTTAAGGCCATGATCTACCATCTGACGAGTCAAACTGGGAGGATCATCTGTCACATATGAGGGACAATAGCTGTACGCCAAAGAACAGGCGTCTGTGTTTTTTGGCGTGACATCATCTGGCCGTCGATTGGTGTGTGCCAGAAGGCTCACAAGGCTGATGCCCCTCAAGTCTACAGACGAAACGGGCTCGCTGCTGAGCCGGGGCGAGGACAGACACGGATGAGAGCAGACGGTCGAGGGCCAAAAGGTGAAACGAAGCGAGACGATGATACCAGAGCTGATGAGCAACTTTTCGATTGACATGAATCAAGTTTCCAAGCCTAGCACTGAGGACTAGCATGTGCTGCTGGCGTGCTGCGCGTGGGGGAGGATGCGCTCGACGACAGCATTGTCGAGGCGCCATGGCGGCGGCCCGGGCCCGAGGCCGAGAGTGGTCCGGATGCAAGCGCGGATCAACAAGGAATGGCCCAAGGAATAAAAACGAGCCTCACGTACCTACGGTACCACACACGGGTCACACCAACCAGGATGGGCTGCCAACATTGACGCGACCGGTCGACTCGTGAAGAGTGGGTGGCGTGCTGGGCTGTGCGGGTTGGCACGGGTGCATTTACGCTTCTGCCGAGAGATAGTTAGGTAGGTAGGTAGGTATCCATTTTCCATGACTTGTAAGTGGGAGTATCTCGTTGATATTCGATTTCGTTTTATTTATCCCCACCCTGTTCATATATTAATGCAGGCTGTCAGCCAATAATGCACAGACGAGTTTCCAGAAGCAAGGAGTTGTGAGGAATCCGGAGGCTCGAGTTGCCGGCAAGAGAAACGGTGAGGCACCCCTGATACGTATGGTAAGATGATGACAGCCAAGCCTCGACAAGTTAATAACAGGAAAAAGCGAAAAACGATATTGAATTAAGGTTAATCTCTGCGCCAATGTGTCTCCGCTGCAGGTACATCAAGACCGGGGTTGCATGTGGCTACGGTTGTAGTAACCCGGCGGGGGTTAATACGGGTTAATACGATGGGGAATGACGGAATGTACAGCGGCTGACAGGGGATGACAAAGAATTGCAGGGGAGAACAGGAGAAATCCAAGGCAATGCAGGGAATTACAATTTACAGGGCGATTTAACGGCAGATTTACTAACAGGGAATGACGAGTTATTGCCGGGGCAGACAGTCCTTGGACCAACGACGTTTTGAACTGATCAGCTGGGCAGGGGGCTTAGGGACAAGGTAGGTACATATATTAAACCGAAGCAAAGGAATGCAAAGGAAAAAGAAGAGAAGGAAGAGAAGAGTAAAACGGAGGGTCAATCAGAACAGGGTCCCATTTGTCTTACGTGTGTTGGGGATTAGTGCACAGGATATTATACATCATGTGTGGTGTGGTGTCTGTATACCTATAAGTACAAGTGGATTGTGGTGAGATTTAGGTATACCTTAGGTACCGACGTACCGAGGAGATAGATGCCTGCACACCTGCATATCTGGCAATGGAGACGGGGTAGGCTGTGTTTTGATGACAAGAAAACAGAGAGAGCCAGAAAAAAAAGAGAAAGAGGAAGAACGAAAAAAAAAAAAAAAAAAAAAAAAAAAAAAAAAAAAAAAAAAAAAAAAAAAAAAAAAAAAAAAAAAAAAAAAAACAGGGATGCCAAAGACTGCCATCAGGCCATGAAACCGGGGACCAGCAAGGTATGTAGAAAACAAAGTTGTTGCACAGAAATTCTAGAGGCATTAACAGAAGCACTAGAAGCAACAGGGGGGGTTTGGAGAGGGGGGGAGCCGCAGGGCGGTGTCCACTACCTTACTCCCTACAGACACACGGGATGATACCGGCAGACCGTAGTTAACTAGTGGCAGGTATGGAGATGGAGCAGATTTTCTCTTGTTGTTGTGTCGAAACGTTTTCGTTTCGGTCCGAGGCAAATAGTCAGTCCTTTTTTTTTTTTTTTTCAAACGTTGTTTGCTTGTTGTGTTGCAGGTAAGCCGCCGGTTAGTACCAGTATTGGTTAGGTAGTCTGCAGATGGACCACAAATCGTCGCCGCCGCCCGCCCGTGCTCATTGCCCATCACGCCCATCACGACCACTGCCGCGCCATCCATCCTTGACCCATAAGAACCGCTCTTGATTGCCATACAAGGCATCCCTTGTGTCAGTATCTACCGAGGAAATGAAGAATTTCTTCTTCTTCTTCTTCTTCTTCTTTTTTTTCTCCTGCTTCTCCTAACTAATACTGCAGTCTCCCCGCCATCACGACTGCCGTCCAGCCTCCAGGCAAAGATTTTGAGGGTCTTGTATAGTGGGGCGGGCGTCTGGGTGCGCCTCATCCTGGGATTTCTCGGGTGTAGAGAGGACAAGGCAAAAGAGGGTGACGTTGGAACTGGTTGAGAGGAGAGGTGAAAAGAGACCATTTGACCATTTTTCCTTGTCGCTCATCATCCCCCGTCGCCCAACTGCCATCGGTAATGAGTGAGAAGCTTCTGGTGATTGTACCAGGGCTCCAGACTCGAGTGCAATTGAGATTCGACAAGGAAAAACAATCATTTGCGCTTTTATTAGATGAAAGAAAAAAAAGAGGCAGAGACAAGACGCACTAAACCAAGACATCAAAGACCCCCTTCTGTTGTCGACAATTCCTCGGGCCGCCTATCATCGTCCCTGGCTTTTTTAGCCTGGCCGATCCAGACTCCAGCCAAAATCACGTCGACAATTTTTTTTCCCTTTCCTCTCGCCCTAACCATCCAACAGCCATCCATCCATCCATCCACACATCTCCTCTTCTTCTTCTCCTCCTCCTCCTTCTCCTCCATCGTGCTGCGGGGCACTTTACCTCTCTTTGCTTGGCGCCGGCCCGCCCTCTCTGATCCTCCGAATTCAAAATCCCCTACGCCATCATCGCTCATCGTCTTTTCCCCAAACAAACACCACCACACTCGCCTCTCACTCACACACAACGCAGCCCGACCAGTCGCCTCCGCACTCTCCCTCATCGACGGGCCAGCAACGCGACGACCTGGCTTTGGCTGTTGAGCCCGTCGCTGCACCACCACAATGTCCAGCGCCAAAGCCACCAAGAAGAGCGCCTTTTCCTGCGAGCCCTGTCGCCGCCGCAAGGTTAGTTCGTTTGCCTCTTTGTCCCTCGCCTTGTCTGCCAGCAGCCCGCCGGCTCGAAGCCTCCGATTCCGCCACCTACCGACCGCCACGTTCACGCCCAAAATCATCACCTAGCTAACCACAGTCTCGTTCTTTTTTTTTTCGCCCAACAGGTAAAATGTGGTGGCGAGCAACCCATGTGCCAGAGATGCTCCTCGCGCAACGATGAATGCGTCTACAAGCTGTAAGTCGCTCTTACTTACGCCCCCCTGTCTTACCCTGCCATGTGCGCCTGTGCCGCCATTGCCTGCCCACCCAGACCGCCCTGCCCGCTGACACCAAAAAACCACCCCGCCAGCAACCCCACGCTCTCATATACCCAGCGTCTCGAGAAGCGCATCAAAGAACTCGAGGACCAGCTTGCTTCAGCATCTAGATCGCCCCCTTCAATCACCGCTTCTGCCCATTCCAGTCCTTCCACCGCCAGCACTGGTCTGCACGATGGCCGGTCGCCACCCAAATCCCATCCCGACGAGCAGTCCTTTAGCCGCAGCTTTAGCAGCCTCACGGTTGACGACAAGGGTCGCATCACATTCGGCAACGGCGCCTCCGCCAACGATCGACCTGCAAGTCTCCATTCAAATGGTTTCTACACTTCTGCCGAACTCGACCAGTCAATACGAGAAAGGCTAGTCGCCAATGCTATGCAGCAGCGTGCCCTCGAAACTTTCTCAGCCACTCCCGTGTGTAGCATCCCATTGCAAAACTGTTTCATGTTACTAACGCCCATATTCAGGAACCCTTTCAATATTTACTCAACGTTCATTGGTGCTGGATTCAGCCACTCTTCATGTTCATTTACAGGCCCGCCTTTACTCGTCAGTCCCCAATTCCCTAAAGATGCCCACCGCACCTGCTCGAATTTCATGCTAACCGGGCGACAGGTGACATGCAGACTATGGGCCAATACTACTCGCATATGCTCCTCAACGCATTAATGTCGCATTCCGTAAACTGGGGGAGAAACGACCCCACTACGCGCCTCCTCCTTGATGATCACTATGGTGGTGGAGAAATCTTTGGCAAACATGCACGCAGCATGCTATTTGAAGAAATGAGGCGCGGCGCTTGCACCATCCCGATGGTGCAAACTTTGCTGCTCCTCAGCTCCGAGGAATGCGCCTTCGGCAACACAATCCAGGCCTGGACCTACAGTGGTCTCGCCTTCCGACTCATGGACCAAATAGGCGTTTGCTTTGATGGCCAGCGATATCCCGGCTCTGTTCCCCTCAACGAGGAAGATATCGAAATTCGTCGTCGAATTTTTTGGAGCAGCTATTTCTGGGACAAGATGCTGAGTCTGTACATGGGTCGAATGCCGACTTTGCATCTCACCCCTGCTTCGCCACCACTCGTCATGTGTATGCCATGCAAAGCAATGCTCATTTTTTTGTCCTGCTCACACGCGCTAACACGGAGCTGCAGATGACGATTCGGCCGAAAACGAACCTTGGCAACCCTTTGGCATGCCACCTGATGGCAGAACATGGAATTACCCGGCCTCGACTGCGCATTCGGCCACCTGCTTCATCGCCATGATTCGGCTTTCCCTCATTTTCAACGAGATTCTGCTGCACATGTATGACCCCATCATTCCAAATACCGAGATGGAAATGCTCGAATGCTTGGCCATTCAGGGCCCGGCCCTGGACAAATGGTGGGATGATTTTCCTCCTTACCTCAAAATGGACGCCGCCAATCTCCCGCCCATCGGGCCCCCAACGCACCTCTTCACCTCCAAGTAAGTCGCAGCTGGATCTTGACCCACTGTCGATGACAAGATATTTGTGCTGACACTCGGTACAGCTGCATATTTCACACTTATAAGATCCTTCTGTACAGGCCTATGCTCACACGTCAATACGTCACAGACATTGACGGCCAGCTGCCCTGGAATACCTATCTCATCAATTGTGTAACATCGGCAACTGCCACAATTGCAATCTTCGATCTCTTTGCCAGGACGTACAGTATAAAGTACTGCGCTCTCTCGATATCGTATAGCATGTATATTGCCGCATCTGTCTTCTTGCTCCAGGTCCAGGCTATGCCGAGCGACTCCCAAGCCATCAGACGTCTGGATTATTGCCTCCACATGCTGCACAGAGTCATGGTATTCAATCCAAGTAAGTGATGGCGAACCACGTTCTGAGAAAGTAACACGCTAACAAGTTTGTGCAGTCATCGGCCGTTCGACGGATTTCATTTTGAAGGAGCTCGTTGCCATTGGCATTTCGTTCGACGTTGTGGCCGGTTGCCTCGTAGAAACCGCGTCCCGTCGACCGCTTGCCCCGCAAAACAGACAGCTCTATCAACGCCCTCTCGAGTCGACCACGGAGCTGGCTGCACAGTCATCAACCCACGCTTTGTTTTACTCGACGATTGGCGACGACTTTGGAACCGGAGCTGTGCATCCAGATGTATACCACGCCATGATTGGCCTCGAGCCGGTGACTGTCCGATTCTGCACGCTGGACGACTGAGTATGAATTACTGCAGCTTCGTCATGAAAGCGGAATCAGGAGCAGGGCAGCTCAGCAGCAAGGACAAGACGGAGCCCTCATGGCGCAGCCATGTCTTGAACTTGGCGTTTGTACCTGTCAAAACTCCTCGAGCGCTCACACAGGTGTGTCAATCAAGATGTTGCAGAAACGGAAATCTTATTGGGCTCGGCCATATAAGCGAGGGCGGTCCTGTTTATATTAATACCCGAAATGAGCGGAGCAGTACCGCTCTTGTGTGCGGATAAAGGTGGGCTGGAGAACAGGCCGAAGGCTCGAAGCAATGCAGGCGGGGACGCTAGCTCGGCCAACATCCGAAGCCGCGGACGGACAAGCACATTCGCATCGTGCATTAACACGGAAGTTGCCCGCTGGAGATGCGTCGAAAAGGATTTTGGGCCTTAAATCCGGATTTCAAATGGCATGTTGGGGCACGAATGCAACGCTGCGCCCGAAAATCTCATGCAGCGCAGCTGTCACACCACTCGGGTGAGTTTGCATGCGCCCGCCGGCTTTCAAAAAGAGCAGGACAACTTGGAAGCGAAGGCGACAATCAGTATCGCTGTAGCTCACAGGCCAAAGCGGAAAGCACGGCCATCAACATCCTTTACTGGCGACACATGCACGTGGATGACAAAACTGTCCGCTGCTTTTTGGTGGTGAGAAGAGCAACGAACAGTTTTGTCACCCACGGGGCATGATCTAAGGTCACGTTCCTCTCGGCCGATAGAAGGTCCGCGCCCCCAAAGATATACAGCCTGATCAGCCTTTTCTCCAGACGGCACCGCCTCCTTTTCCGCCGGGGTCCGCGGCTGAACAAGGAGATGTTTGTGGCGGCGATCAATTTAAATGCATGCGAGGAGGGATGGGACGGCTTTCATGCGCTCTGATGCAGCGGAATTTAGCTTGAGTTTTGTGTGATTTCTCATGTCTCTTGGTGGGGGGAATTTGGAGGAAAAGACAACATTAGGGCGTTTTTTATTTATCAATATCCATGAGACGAATAACGGACCAGACACTACGAACAATACATTTCAGCGTTGCTTTCCTTTTCTCGCCTTGATCTGCACACACCTCGGCTTGCTTGTTGCTCGGTAACAAGGTTGCACATTGCATTCACTCGCGGAGCTTCACCGACATGCATGTAGCAGCGCTCACAGTCTTGGCGTAAGCACACGGCACCACACTCGTTTTTCCTTTGCACGAGGTCGGTCGCGAGGCAGCGGGAATTAGGAGCGAGTGTGGCGAGAATGAGTTGAGCCCATATGCATGTTGACACGCAAGTAGAAGGAGCCTGTCTGTGCGCGCGGTTTCATCCACACTTGAATGTAATGTGACTTGACTATCTTTCTACACCTTTTGCAGAAACAAGTGACTGTCGACTGGCTCCCGATGGCCGCAGCGATCCAATAGTAGACTGCATAGTAGTGCTTTCAGTGAAAGTAATCAGCCAATCGTGCTCGACAGCAGAAAAAGAGCATCGTTTGTGTGAGCTCAAGACTGTCATGTGCATGCTTCTTGACCCGCCATTGGCCACGTTGCAGACAAGAGCAGTCCTGCATACCTTTGTTTGCACCGTTAGGTGGGCAAACCTCGTCGGCAGTCAAGCAACACAAGGAGGAGAAGCAGCGACGCCGCCTGCAGCCTCACCATCTACGACGGCGTTGGACACTCGGCCTTTTTCCGCTCACCGTCCAAGGCCAGCGAAAGCCGAGATTGAGCTTATTACATGAAACTGTTTGATTATTTAAAAAAAAAAAAACCCCTCAGAGGAAGGGGGGGAAAGAAGAAGCCAAGACGTGGCGGCGGACAAGGGCTGGCGTGGCCACATGGGCCACGACCACACGACAAAGAACAGAGAGTAGGCACAAACTTTTGGATGAAGTTGTTCGAAAGAAAGGAGAAAGGAGTCTGGTTGGATCGACTGGGCCTCTTACACCTTGTCATGATTTCTCGCTCTTTGTAAAGTTGTCGACTAGAAGAGTCGAAAGCTCTCCATTTGTGCTGGGACTTGCAATGACGTGTGATGGAGGCTTTATCGGGCCCAGCGTTGCTCGTTGGGCCAAAGTGATGAATATGGCGTTTGAGAATCATCGCTGCCTTGTTTCCTTGGTACGACTTGTCCGTGTAACCGTCCAGTGAAACTTGAGCAAAGAGTTTGCCCGCATTTGCCGCCACGCATCCAGGAGAAGAGAATGACAACATGATGGATATGGGATTCCGGGGATCTTTTAGGCCTTGGCGTCACAAGAAGAGAATGTTGGAAATCATCGATGGAAAGTGGCCCACTGAGTTGGCCATGCAAGCGCGGGGGCAACTGCCATGGCCCAAGGCCACATACCAAGTCCAAGACGATATTACCGTACAGGTGATATTCTTTGAGAATCCTTGAGCAGTACGTGAAAAAAAGGACGTCTAGTTCAGAAGCAGCCAAAGAATGGGAGAATAATATACAACAGCCTACACCAGCCATAGCCCGGTATAATATCCACCAGTCATCGGGGCATTTTCTTGTCGGGGCCGAGGACAGCCAACAGACAAACGTCCCTTGTACATCCCACCATGCAAACAACGGGCTCTAAATAAATAGCTTTCACACGTTTGCCCAACTTTATCTCTAGAAACCTTTACACTAGCGAGTCCAGAAAGCGCAGCAAGTCTTTTCTCGTCACCAGGCCGACGAATCGCGACGAGTCGTCGGCAACCACGGCGACATAGGCCACGCCCAGCTTGCCAAACATTTCCACGGCGTGCTCTACGGGGGCCTTTGCCGATACGCACACCGGGCTCGTGTCCATCAAAGCTGAAAAGTCGTCTGCCGCGAGATTAACGATGCCGCCTTGTTCCGCCATGGCGTCCTTGTCGATGGCGGCTGCAATCGTGCGCATGTCGTCACCCGAGACGTAGCCGCAGCAGATGCCGCTCTCATTCACCAAGACAAACGCAGGCTCCCAGATGTGATTCTCCCTGGCCTCGGCCAGCTTGCTGCGGAGATGCGCCACCTTGACTTGTCGCTCCGCCGTGACGCGCAGCGTCAGTCCGTTGAGCCTGTGCGACGGAGACAGCAGCGCTTCGGCACGGAGAGGCGCTCTTGTGCGATTGTGCTCTCTCAGCTTTTCCACAGCCTGTTCCGAATCCAAAAACGGATGCCCGACCAGGTTTTGCGCGACATGGTACACGCCGTCTGCGCTGATGTAGTCGGCGACCCATTTCGCCGTCAGGATGGCCACCATGAAGGGCGGGATGTACTTGACCTCGCCCGTCAGCTCAAACATGATGACGGCCAGGCTCACCGTCATGCGGCACACGCCGGCCAGAAACGCTGCGGACCCGACCATGGCAAAGATGCCGGGGGAAATGCCTGGCACGAGCTGGCCGACCATGCGCCCAAAGAGCGCGCCGGCGTCGAGCGCGGGGATGATGACGCCCGAGGGCACCTTGCAGCCAAATGTGATGATTGTGAGCGCCAGCTTGACGAGCGTCCCCGAGACGAGCCATGCGTAGTAGGACCCTTTGCCGTGCGCGCCAGCGGCCTCGGCGGCGCAGATCCAGTCCTCGTTCACGTCGTTGCAGTCGACGAGCAGCTGCTCCATGACCTTGTCGCCCGTCTCCCGAATCAGCGGGTTCGGGTACTGCAGCAGCGCCGTGACGAGCACGACGACGCAGACTTCCAGCACGGGGCTCTTTTTGATGAGCGGGATCTGTCGAAACGTTGTCGACCACAGAAAATTCGCGTAGCAAAAGACGCCGCCAAAGACGCCCCCGCAGACGCCCAGCAGGATAAACACGGCGTAGTGCTCGACGTCGTAGTCGACGCCGTAGTTGGTCTCAAAGAGCACGAGCTTGCCCGTGCCCGTCGGGTTCAGCTGCTTCAGGACCGCGGCCGCCACCAGCGAGCACAAAAACGCCCGCCAGAGGACCCGCCGGGGAAAGTAGGTGCTTATCTCCTCGTAGCTGAAGAGGACGCCGCCAATGGGCGCGCCAAAGGCGACGGAGAGACCCGCGGAGCAGGCGACGCTGAGCATCTCGCGCATGCGCATCGCGTTGTCGGCGTACTGCGGCAGGCGGGCGGCGACAAGATGCCCGATGCAGGTGGCAATGTGCACAAAGGGGCCTTCCTTGCCGAGGCACATGGCCGTGGCGACGGCAAAGACGGCGCCGACCGACTTGACGACCATGACCTTGAAGCTGAGCAGGTGCGGAATGTCGAAGCCCGAGAGCACCGACTTGATTTCGGGGATGCCGCTGCCCGTCGCCATGTACATTGTCTTGACCACGACCGTCCGCTGCCGCTGCCGCTGCTGCTGTCCATGTAGCGGCGAGAGACCGTTTCCCCGGGGATCCAAGTCTGGCTGGGCCACCACCAGATGGTGCCTCGTCGTCATGGACAGGGCCGACGCAAACGCGCCAAACGCAAGTGCCAACACGACATAGATCAAGTATGCGCGCGAAAAGCCCGCCGCCCAGGGTTTCCACTGCTGGCACAGCCCCCCGTCCAGGGCGCAGCACGCGCGTCTGTTCTGCCAGAAGCCCGCGGCGCAGCGGCCCGTCTTCCAGTCCGAGACGGTCTCGACGCTGACGTCGACGGCGAAAGCGACGAGGGCTGTGGCGACGCCAACGACGCACGCGGCGAGCCAGCTCTGTGCTGGCCGCCACCACCACCGGGACGCCGTCGCCTCGGCGTGGGTGCTCTGGACGAGTGCGCGGAGCCAGTCTGCGGTGCCGTAGCCGCTGTACGGGGCGGGGACGGGTTGCGCGGGTAAAGGATGGGTGCGTGTGCGAGGCTGGTATTCTGCGGCCTAAGTGGGAGAGGGAAAATGTTAAGACGTTGCTGGTTCTACATGTTGCTGTGTAGGTTGTAGTGGCAAGGTTATGTAAGGAGGGGGGGTTCATACCAGGAGCGGTGCCGTCTCTGACACGCGGCGACGTTGCTCTTCACTTGCCGAAGCCATAGCAGCAGGGTGTAAAAAAAAAAAAAGGAAAAAAAAAAGGTAGAGAAATATAAAAAGTTATAGGTCCATCATCGAGGTGTTTTTAGGGATATGGGTAGTGCATATACATATTCTGGCTCTGCGACGTTTGACACCGCGGAGAAGTGCAGTCCTGGGGATAGTCAGGTGCGAGGCTTGTGTCCTGGTGATGTTGTTGGGCAAGACAACCACGAGCAACCAGAATCGCCGAGAGGCGCAATTTTTTTTTTTTTTTTTTTTTTTTTTTTTTTTTTTTTTTTTTTTTTTTTTTTTTTTTTTTTTTTTTTTTTTTTTCTTTTCTCCATAGCATCTGGGGAGTTGTTGCGTCGTCATGCGCGTATTTTAGAAAACACGACGGCTCGAAAAGGAGCAAGCTGCATTTTGACTCGATTTCCAAAGTGCACTTACATACATACATGGGGGGGGGCCTCTCATAGTCGCCCATGACGACACCTAAAGCGAAAAGAGGTATGGAAAGAAGGGCATTCGGTTAATATATTCCAAGGGTTCAATTTCATATGTTGTACTCGATTTTCTTTACATGACTGTATGCAGCTTAACCTCACTTTGTACCATGGCACTGCACTTTCTAGTCTGTCCTAGTATGGTTTACAGCGTGTCCAGACCTATATAGTTACCATGATCTAATCCATCAGGCATCTCACTTGTTGCTCTTTTTTTCTTCCTTTTCTTTTTCTTTTTCTTTTTTTTTTCGTCTTTGCCGTCGGCCCGTCGTCTTACTAACTTATTGTCCCCGTTTCTCCAAGATTTGTCACCCCGCCCAAGCTCCACCATCAGATCAGGCCTTTACTATTAGGCTTTTGGTGCTTGCAGCAGCCGAAAAAGAAAGCTATTTGGAAGCAGTGTCGTCATGAGGCAAAATCATTCCTCTTCCCATCAACCTTTTTGAATTCCATTCCCTCCGTCTTGACCAATATATCAACCCAACAACTTGCCTCCTTCACTTTCAACTTTAATTCTTTCTTTCCTCACGCACACACACGTACATCATTCCAGACCCCGCCATTTATCCATCACGCCATTGCTGGGTCCATTTGTCAGGAACCAAGTTTCCCCCACTACCAAACCTCACTCCTCTGCTATAGGCTTTTTTTCTTTCTCTTCTTCTCTTTTCTTTCCTCAAGCATGCCGTTTACGTCCCTCATCAGCCGCTTCTTTACCCGCTCCTTTGCCCTGTCGTCGCCCAAAATGTCCATTGCCCCCGAAGGCACCAACGGCGCCACCTCGGCCACCCTCCCCGACGGCGCGCAGCTCTGCACCGTCGCCGCCGGTTGCTTCTGGGGCACCGAGCACCTCTACCGCCGCCACTTTGCCGGCAAGGGCCTCCTCGACGCCAAAGTCGGCTACATTGGCGGCGACCTAAGCGATCCGAGTTACCGCGCCGTCTGCGGCGGCAAAACCGGGCGTACGCTTCGCTCCCCTCTCCCCTCTCCCCTCCGTCCGCCCGACTGACATGAAAAAATGCAGACGCCGAAGCCGCGCAGCTCACCTTTGACCCCAAGCAAGTTTCTTACCGCCAGCTCCTCGAGTTCTTCTACCGCTTCCACGACCCCACGACGCTCAACGCCCAAGGGCCCGATACCGGCCCGCAGTACCGCTCCGCCGTCTACTACCACGACGCCGAGCAGGAGCGCGTCGCGCGCGAGGTCACGGCCCAGGCCAACGCCCAGTGGTGGAACGGCGGCATCGTCACCGAGATTGCGCCCGCCGGCAAGTGGTGGACGGCCGAGGAGTACCACCAGCTCTACCTCGACAACAACCCGGCCGGCTACGAGTGTCCCAGCCATTACCTGCGCCCGTTTAAGCCGCTCCAGTGACTGCCCGCCGTGGCGTACGGCCGCGGCGCCGTCAAGAATAAGCTGTAAAAATTTGGCGGGAGAGAGAAAGAGGTCGTCGAGGGGCGCTGGCCAGAGGTGCCGAATCGTCGTCCCCTGAAACTTACCTTGAAGATTTCTTCATGAAAATATATATCCTGTAGTTAATGACAACCCGTAAACCAATCCATCTCCATTTCATCCATCAACCCATTCTCAAGCAGAATTCGCCAGCTTGACTTGGGGACAATCATTACGTCGGCCATACTCGTGTCTCTCGCGCAGACAATCAACCCCTCACAAATTACAATTCAACGTCATTCAAAAAGTCGGGTTTCCCTTTTTTTTTTCTTGTTCTTATGTATATATAATTGGTATAATCTAGTTTTACAACAAGGGAATATCAAAATGTTCAGTTTTATTTATTTTTAAAAACACAAGAGTTGCACCATTTGCAAAGAATGAGTGGAAAAGTCGTCGTTTCTTGCGTCCATTCGCCTCTCGATTCCCCGCCCATTGACACTCTAATCAATCCCTCCTCTTTGCCTCCCTTTTTACTTGCGACGCTGGTTCATCGACAGGATCTGCACCATGCGGATGAAAATGTTTAGGAAATCCAGCTCCAGCGAAATACTCTCATTCACGGGATCGCGCTTCATGTAGCCGGCCTGGGCCAGACGCGCGTGGTGCAGCACTTTTTGCACGTCATACAGGGTGAAGCCGCCAAAGACGGCGAGGCCGCCGTACAGCCAAATGTTCTCGGTAAAGGCAAGCGTGCGGACGGCCGTCACAGGGAGTAGGAGCGGGGCGAAGCCTGAGGCGGCGACAATGGCGGCGCCGGCGAGCAGGGGACCGCCGATGTAGAGGTACTTCTCCTGCTTGGCAGTGGCGCCGACGACGGCGAGCGAGCCCATCATCGCGACGGTGTAGAGGCCGGCGCGGGCGAGCAGGGCGCCGGGGACAAAGGCGAGCATCGGGGCGACGAGGGCGGCCTGGGTAGCGTTGAAGGCGGCCCAGAGGGCGTACTTGGGGACGTAGCTGCAGGTGTGGGGTTAGCATTTGCATTCACTCAAGAGGCTTGGAGGGTGTTTGCTCTCAAGACTCACTTGTCGGGGCTAATGGAACGCGTGCCAATCATGGTGGCAAAGCTCAGCGCCAGACCGCCCAGGCCAACCACCCACGGGTTCGTCGTCATGATGCGGTACACGAAGCCCGACTGCACCATCTGCCGGGCCGTCAGCGCAATAATGCCAACACCCAGACCCGTGTGCAAAAAGGTGTTGTTGAGGTACTCGCGCTCGTAGACGGGCATGCCACCGTCCTCGCGCGTCTCCCGGTTAAACACCACGTTGATCGCCATGAGCGTGCCGCCAAAGATGGCGCCGCCGACCAGCACCTTACGGAAGCCGCTGCCGCTCATCGTCGTCGACGAGGCCGCTTGCTGGTACTGTCCGCCATTTTGGCTGTAGAATCGAATGCCGTGTTGTCGAAAGGCGCTGCGTGCCATCGTCGGCCTCGCGAGGCGGGACACGATGGCCTGCTGCTGCTTCTTGACAGCCCCTTGGTGGAAGCAGCGGGCGGGGAAACCGGCGGCAGAGGCACGCAGGATAGAGGTGCTGCTCTTGGTAAGCTCGGGTAGACGGTGCGCGAGGCGCGCAGGTCCTTGCCGAATACTAAATGTAAACGACATGATTGTGTGTTGTGTGTGATGAGTTCGGTGTCTTTTTCGATGCGATGCAAGGTTGCAAGGATGACGATGCGGGTGGAGGTGTCTGCCACGGGCGACTTGCCCACTGTAGTTTGCCTATTGAGCGCTGTGGCAAAGGCTGGGAGGAAGATTCGACCCCGTTCCACTGCACGTGACCCGGACTTTAAGATACCGCTGCATTCGCGTGATGCTAGTAATTTTTCTAACCAATCAGAGGCTAGAATCTCTGTAGCCACCACAACACTATAGCCGAATTTTCGTGATAATCACTAGTTATGCCCCTATTCCTCCCATCAACAACATAACACAACAATAAAATGGAAACGCTCAATACAACGCTCGATACCCTCACTTCCAACAGCTGCCTCGAGAGCTTCGCTGGCGCCAGAGAGCTCCGTCAGCGCTCCAGGGTCTCCGGCAGAGGCAGCCAACGCGGCGGCGGCGGCGGCGTCAGTCCTCGTCGTGAGAGTGTAACACTATCTCTCTTCACTAAACCAGCTAGCATACCCGTGTAGCACTGTAGCACTGTCACACCATTTGAGTTCGAATTCCAAACGTCAACTTCACCTTCCGTATTTTGTCGTCTAAGCGTCTCGGCACACTCTCACCTAATGCGCGCAAGAGCGACGCCGCCTGCTCATCTACACACGCACACGCACACACAGCGTCGTCAGCGTATATAAAACACGTCCCGGTAGTAAGAAAACTTACTGGTGAGCGCCTCCAAGGCCGCCAACGTCGAGGGACAATCCGGAATCTCCTGCCCGGTCTCCAGGCTGTATAAAGACGACACAGCCATCTGGCCACTAAGCACAATACTATTCGCCAAGCGTGCCGTGTGGTTGCGGTTACTAGCCAAGTAGTGTCAGTCGTCCCCACTTCATGATACTCCACGCGCATATTCTTACGAAGCGTCCACCTTGCGGTTCAGAGCATCGAGCCTCTCGTTTATCAGGCCCAGCATACGCAAAATACGAGCTCCGTGATCGAAGGCGGGCACGTTAGGACATAACTCCAGGTTGTCCGCAACAAGTCGAAGAGCACCGACCGCAGCTGCAACGTCGGGTTGTTGTGGCGCTCTGGCTTCCATATCCATAATGCGCAGAACTTGGTTAGGGGGAGAGGAGGAGAAAAACTTGGGTGGGGAGAGAGGAGGAAACAACGCGAGGTCAGGTGACCCTGCCTCCAAAAAAGGAGGGCCGAATTTTGCAACGTAAGATTTGAATCTTGTCACATGGTCTATACTTGATTAGGAACACCCTAGTAAGGTCTCCATATAATTTTGCAGGGGAGCCTGTATGGAGGCTGTGGGGTGGCACTGAGGCCTGAGAGGGCCTTTGATGCGTGCCTCATCGACGAATTGACGAGCTCTCGTATGGCTGCTAATTGACGCCTCACGCTGCCTCTGCCGGAGGCCCTAGAGCTCTCTGGCGCCGGCGAAGCTCTCGAGGCAGCTTCGCCTCTCACGAGCACTGACGCCGCCGCCGCCGCCGCCGCGTTCGCTGCCTCTGCCGGAGACCCTGGAGCCTCCACGCTGGCTGACGGAGCTCTCGAGGCAGCTTCAGAGCCCTCCTAGTGGCTTAGCTTGCGGCCGGCTGTTAGAAGTGAGGGTATCGAGTGTTGTATCGAGCGTTGTATCGAGCGTTGTATCGAGCGTTGTATTGAGCGTTTCTATTTTGTTGTGTTATTGTTGTTGATGGGAGGAATAGGGGCACAGTGACTGTCACGAAAATTCGGAGTCAGAAAATTTACTAGCGTCACGCTAATGTAGCGCTAACCACTAGCGTCACGCTAGTCTATAATAGGTATAGCGTAAGGTGATAAGATTCAAATCTTACGTTGTAAAATTCGGCCCTTATAATTAAGAATTCCTTTATAGATCTATTTCTAAGTAAAGTAAGTTTCTTATAATCTTAGCCTAATACTAAAAATAGTGATTTTTAAGTATAGCTATATTTAGTATAATCACATATATGTGTGTGGATCGCCTCGTCACACACCGCTTCAGCGCTTAAATCCTCTCGTCACACACTTAGATATGCTCATTACTCTAATTACAACAAATTAGCACTTTCGCGGCTTTGCTGAGTCAAAATGGATCGAATCCATCCCTTACTCGAATGGGCTGCTCCCAAAGGCGTTTTAATCCGTGGCATTCAGCCGCAAACGAAAACAAATTGCGGCATTGGAATGACAGCGACCGAGAACCTCAAGGTACTGAGCGTGATCCCATCCTTGCTGTAAGATTGTAGGCTGATTGAGCAGTAGAAAGGTGATGTTTTGGTGACGGTACCTACCCGTGCCATGAGGGGCTTGGAAACGGTACCGGCAGCCATCCGTGCCAAATTACCTCAAGAAATGTCAATACATGGTCTCTTGGCCGCCGACTTTGTTCTCAACCCACCGGCAGAAAGCTGGGTAAAGGTGATTCCGACTATCGACGAGTTCAATTCCATACCCTTTTTCTGGCCTCAGGAAGCCCAGAAATTGCTGCCAGGCACGGCAAAACGTCTTTTAGACAAGCAGCAAAGCAATTTTCACCGAGATTGGGGGCATCTTCAGAGCGGTTATCCTCATGTCACGTCGCAAGACTACGTGCATGCTTGGTTCGTTGTGAGCACCAGAGCGTTCTATCAGGAGACCCAGCAGACACTTGTTTATCCTTGGCACGATCGCCTAGCGCTGCTGCCTGTTGCCGATTTATTCAATCATGCGTCCGTGGGGTGCAAAGTGTCTTATTGTGCTGAGAGCTACGACATTGTGGCAGACCGCGAGTATGGGAGAGGTGACGAGGTCTGCACATCTTACGGCGAGCATTCGAATGACTTTTTGCTGGCCGAGTACGGTTTCTTATTGCAAAATAACACTCGCGATCGATTCGATCCCGATGATTTAGTGTCTTCAGGATTGAGCCCCGAAGAGACTGCGCTGCTCAAGCAAATGAAGACTTTAGCTGCCTCGGACCAGCTTTGTGGGCCTGCAACTTCAGATGAAGAACGTGTTCAGAATACATCTGGGGCGATTGATAATGTGCGACTGCAAGAACTTTTGGCCAAGTTTCTGGAGGAAATCAAAGGGTCTCGCCAAAACGTATTAGCTTTGAATGACGGCAACCAAGGATATCGAAGGCTTCTTGTACAGCGCTGGGATCAGATAGACGAACTCGTACGAAGAGCCATGCAACTGAGTACCTCTGGCAGTGGATCTGAATCGACTTGATACTTCAGGCCTTGATAGATGATTATTCACACATGCCGCGTGGCTCAAGGCGGAAGCCATGGTGCCACTGCTCCTCGACCACGGAGCAGACGTAAACCTCCGCGACCTAGACGACCGCACCGCGCTGCACTGGGCGGCCGAGGGCACATACGCTGATTTGGTCGAGGTCCTGCTGGATCGGGGCGCAGAAATCGACGGTCGAGTCAATGGCTGGACACCACTCTTGCTGGCGGGCAGAAAATGGGATGAGCTCGGGGCTCGGATCCTTGTGCAGCGCGGCGCCGACGTGAATGCCCGAGACTTCCACGGGCGAAGCGTGCTGCACTGGTTCACCATCCAAGGGTGCGGGGAGACGGTGCCGTTGCTACTCCGGAGCGGTGCAAGCGCCGACATGCAGGATCACTGCGGCCAGACCGCGCTCCACTGGGCCGTTGCCGGCGGCTCCTCAAGCACAACGCTTCCGCCGCCGTGCCAGCCAACGACGGCTCCACCGCCATGCACATCGCCGCATACATTGGCTACCTGAAGATGGTTCATCTGCTGCTAAGCGACAGGGAGCGCAGATAGCGGCGCGCCGCTGCCGCTGCCGCTGCCGCCGCCGCCTCGGCGGAGCAGGCGCCGGCGGACCTCGGAGCAGTCGACCTGGCCGCGACGGATGCCAACGGATTCACGGCCCAGACTGTTGCCATACGCTTGATGAGCGATGATGTGCAGCTCTGGCTTTATGAGCGATCCAAACTTGTTCCTCGGGACGATGCTTGCTAGTGCTTTATATCAAATCCTCCCCTTACGGCAGCTTATCGCGGCTTGAGAGGACAAGTGTCTGCTCCGCAGCTCCATATCCCCCTTCATTGCAACTAGAATGCCACCAGAATCCCTAGCAGATGATACATTAAAGCAGGTTATCCAATAACTACATCATCCAAATCAGGTTCATAACATCGTAATTATTGTATCCAATCGGTTCCCGTCCTCTACAAAAAAGTACAGCTGTTTGGGTATCATCTCCAATTCCTCCTCCTCCAGAACCATTTGTGTGCTGCGGTTATCACCTTGCCTATCTCAATCCAACAGGTCCCTTTTCCAGGACAAACCTCACAGGTTGTCTACGTCGTCTTGCCATTCCTCCTAGCCCCGAGCGCCGTGCAAAGCTCGACGTGCTGGTGAGCTTATTAACACTCATCACCTTGGGCCCGAAGCTCGGCGGACTGAAGCTCGCGCCGTCCTCTTCGTCCGAAGACCACCCACTCTGCAGTTGAGCTGCTGAGCTCCATTGCATGGGACCACCGCTCCGGAGCCAATCCTCCAGGTTCCGACATTGGCTCACGTCAAGCCAGCTCAGCCAAGTACATTCCCTAACCAGAATTTCCACTCCTTTTCCAGTCACTCGTACACACCCCCGCACACTCAAGCCTTCCAGTTCTGGTAGGTGCAGTGCAATGGTCTGCAAGCTGGCGTCACTGACTGCGCTGCCGCAGAATGCTAGGCGCAATTCCCGCAGTTTGGGTAATCCCAGAGCCACCACTTCAGTGGCTGTATCCGACAACGCGCAGCAGAATGAGAGATCAAGGTGTGTCAGGCTCTTGGCGGCATTGACCAGCGCAACAACTGCATGATCGGACAAATATGTACAATCGGCCAGGCAAAGATGCGTCAATTTTTCAAACTTGTACTGCGCCCAAGACTGGAATCCTGCGTCTGTAATGGATGTACATCGTGTGAGTGAAAGTGAACGTATCCGGTCCGAGGCGTGTGCAGCCAGGTGTGCCATCGATCGGTCAGTAATATGTTTACAGTAAGACAGGTTCAATGTGTCAAGCTTGGGGCACCCAATCACGGTACCTGGCGGAGGAGGGTTCTCGTTGACCGTTTCGGCATGATGGCGTGGCCTCGGCTTCTTGCTCGAATGTGTCACCGCCCTCTTCTGCATTGTGGGTGAATGCTCCGGAACCACCCAGCCAACCACACGCCCTAGGAGGTTATCGCCAACTTTGCGACAGTTGCTCCAGTCCACTTCCTGCAGCTCCTTGGCGTTCTCGCTCATGTCCAAAATCTGGCTGGCTGATACATCCCATACTGATCGCATCTTCCAAGAGCGCACATTTTTTCCGCAACTTTTCCACAGAGCCGAGAAACCGGCATCACTAATGTGGAAGCAGTTGCTGAGGTCAACCATCCTGGCTCTGGTGCCAATAAAAGGTGCCAAAACTTGCGTGAGAACTTGGTCCGTGACGTACCGGTTGTAGCTGCACAAGTCCACATTTCTGCATACGTCTTGATGCGTCGTAATGATTCGCTGCCACTGGCTGTTTACAATGCGAAGTCTGAGTAGTTGGACAACGTCAAAGTATGCAAATATGCGGACTAAAATGGCGTCAGATAGCACGGGGCCTGTTGAACCCGGTGTAGGGCGGGAACTTCTTCTTGCACGCTTTGCAGGCACATCAGAGTCGATTGAGGTCTGTGAAAAGGCAAATTTGAGGGTAGTTCCGTCTGGCGAAGGGAGACCGCTGTTCAACCTGCTAGAGTGGTCGGGTGTTGGAACAGGCGGTGCTAAAGAGTGCCTTCTTCTGTTGCGCAGATTTTCCATGTTGACACTCAAGAAGGGATCTGGGTCTTTGGGCTCCATGCGATCAAGATCGTCTTTGCTAGGTGAGGCCACCTTGGATGGGTTCGTCAACGTGAGGTGGGACGATTGTGGCTTCGAAGGCGTAGATGGCGAAGGGGGGGCGGAGTAAGTTGGGCGAAGGGCATCGTCGGCGTCAGGCATCTCAATATCGTCTCCTTTCCGACTCAATCTTGTTCGGGCTGTTTGTTCAACCTGCGCCCTGACATGTGCCGGGCATCGGCGCCAGAGCTCATCCAATGTGTTGCCTGGGATCATCAAGCATTCCACGGTAGTGATTGATCGCACAGTGGCAGTTCTTTCTCGCGAGAGGCCTAGGCTGGAAACCTCGCCAAAGTATTGACCTGCCCTGAGCCGGGGTCGCTTGGGAATACGCATGCTCTTGTTCGACGAGTCTTTGGTAGAGTGGTGAATAACTTCTGCCTCTCCTTGAACGATGAAGAAGATTTCGCTACCGGAAGTTCCTTGCTCGACAATATTCCTAAATGGCGGATACATTTTAGGTTGGGCGCTGAGACCGAGAAAATGGAGGATATCGGGGGGAAGGTTGGAAAAGAGTGGGAGTTCACGCAGAGTGTGGCGGATATTGACATATCCGCTGCCAATGGCGCTCCCGACGGCTGGGTCTTCGATGATACCTGGACTGGGAGATTTGCGCTTTTTGGAGTTGACAACGGCACCATCTTTGAGAACGCCACTGTCGCCTCGCGAGACTTGGCCTGGGCCCGCCGTGCGTGCACCGACATCGCCAGTGTAAGATTTCGATAAGGAATTGCCTTCTTGTCGCTTCTTCTTCAACAAAGTCAGGCGCTCCTGTGCTTCTTCGCGGATAGCTTGCTCCATCTGCGGGAACTTGGGCATGATGGTTTGCAGATCCTCCTTTTTCAATATGAGCAGCAGGCACTTTGTCCTGGCGACAATGGTAGCTGTTCTGGGCACATCCATGAGAACGCCAATTTCGCCAAAGAAGGCGCCGGACTTGAGTTCGGCATAAACTGCCTCGCCATCGCGCGAGGTGACGGCGACGACTCCGCGGACGAGCCAGTACATGGCCTTTGCGTCGTCTCCTTCGGTGACGACGTGGTCATTTGCAGCTTGAACCTGAGGTTTCAAGTGGTTGCCAATTTCAACGAGGAAATCTTCGGGCGCGGATTGAAAGAGTGGAAATGAGCGCAGGCGATCAACCAAGTCGAGGGGCATGTCGCGAATGGTGGACGCCGTGAGGGGCGAGGGCCGTATGGGCCGTGCTGGGTTTGTCTCGACATTGAAGGAACGGATGAGGGAGGAGGGATCGCCTGGCGCAGTTTGAGGCTGATGGTGAGCCAAGGCTCGGAATGGCGAGGACGAACCGGACGAGCGATTTCGTCGCATTGTGGCTAGTG
The DNA here is from genome assembly GCA_037289395.1 of Beauveria scarabaeidicola. Lineage (NCBI taxonomy): Eukaryota > Fungi > Ascomycota > Sordariomycetes > Hypocreales > Cordycipitaceae > Beauveria > Beauveria scarabaeidicola. The sequence continues at coordinate 5,338 of JAEIJG010000319.1, read as the reverse complement.
GAATGAGATGCGACAAAGGGCTGGCGACCGGGTTCCTGCGCTAGAGCTTGAGGGCTCGGGTGCGCACAGTGGCGCCTGCGGGCCGTTTGCTTGGAACAAAGACTCGTATGCAATCAAGGCGTTGACAGATGCTTGTGGCACCGTGGTTGCGTGGGTAGCTGCAGCGTCTATTTTAGGGGAGCTCGGACAACTAGGAGTCTAGTTGTGGCGGGTCGCGCATGCTCCGTCGAGTGCTTGTTCCGCCGAGTGTGATGTAGAATCGAGGGTCCGGGTCGAGGTCGAGGGGTGCAATCGGCGGCCGAGCTCGAGACAAGAGGATGCGCACCGATGTAGGATGGAATAGCGGAAGCGAATCGCGCGGGCCAGCTAGCGGGTGCGCGACCGGGGATTAGAGGTATCAAATTGAAGAGGATGGGTTGATGGAGCTCATAGCCCTGCGCGATGGCACGGCAGGAAGAAACGGTCGGATTGCTAGCGAAAGTGGTCGGGCGCAGTAATGCGGGTGTGTCGCGTGCGATTTAAGTCAAGGCTGTCTGTCGTGTGCTGGCAAGCTAGGATTAGCTCGGGGCACGCGAGGGCAGGCAGAGAAAGCTTGCTCGACGGTACTGGTAGCACTGACTTGGTGGTGTGGCTTGCTTGGGGAGAGGCACTGCAAAAGCCAATGGTGGGTGACAAGGCTGCGTTTGTCGACGAAGAGTGCAGGCGTTGCCGCACAAACAGGGAACTGGGCAGCGAGCGCAATAAGGAAATTGGAGAGGACTGGAAATCGGAGAGGACTGAAAATGTGCGAGGAGCTCGAAAGGGTAACAGTAGGTATCGGCGTGTGCGGTTGGATGAGGGGTGTTTGCGTCAGCGCCAGAGATGGTGAAGAGCAGAGTGGGCAGACAGGCTTGGATTCGGGATCGTCAGCCAGTCCGGGGCTGATTTGACATTGAAAAGTTGGGGTGGTGCGTGAGATGTGTGCAGGCTGCAGGCGAGTAAGGTAATAATACTGCTTGACGGGTGAGAGCGAGGCCGGATAGTGCACCGTGGGGCGGAGGAGGAGGAGGAGGAGGAGGCGTGGCGGCGGCAGGGCGTTGGGGTTGTTGGCGTTTGGGAGACGAGCCCTTGTAACTAATGAAGAGAAGAGTGTTGGTGATGGTAGTGAGTGATGATTTGCAACATGATCCTGCGTGTAAAGGAAGCGGTTGTCGGGGTCGAAAGGGCGTAACAAGTCCAACCCAGGCGGGGATGGAAATGCGAGAGAGAGCAGCGCCTGTTCCTTTTGCCTCTCAGACCCTGGAGTGGCAGGTGGCAGTCGACAGAGGCAGAGAGGTTTAGGTAGTAGCTTGTGAGGGGCGGGCGGCCGGTGCCTTAATTATTTTGGGGAACAGGGTGGAGGAGCTACTAGTGTTTTATTACTGGTACGGAGCTGGCCAAATTTTATATTCAAGCGCGTACAAATATTAAATCTTGCTAATTAAAAATACTCATTAAAAAAACCGACAATAACTCTAGTAGCATTCAGCGTAGTGAGTGAGGCACATTGAGGCAGCTTGAAAGTGGCTGTCTGTCGGCATGGCAAACAATTCCACCAAGCCTGTTGAAAAAGTAGGTACTAGGTACCTGCAGCCTAAAATACAGCAGTCTACTGGAGGGTTTTGCGACCTCTGTTGGAGCCAAGACGGGCCTTTTGTTTCTGTTTCTGTTTTCATTTCTATTTAATTTCCTTTTTTTTTTCGCTCACTTTGTCCAGCAAAGGGAGGTTTCTATCCGTAGAGGTGTCTTTCTTCCAAGGCTGCCAGGCACAACGCACCAGTACAGCGAAAGCCAAAGCCATGTCTGCCTCTGCCGCATCTCCAAATCCCCCTCAATCAAGTCCCTCCCTTGCTCCCTCTCCCCGCCTCCACCGTTCTGTACCTATACCCACTTGCTTTCTCCCTCTTCAACCCCCTCCGCCGAGAGCAACTCGGGGAGAAACTTGAAACGCACTGCTCCCATCGTCATCATTAGCGCCGAGACCCTTACTATTACTTACTCGCGCGCGCACATCGGCTACGGCATGGCACTGGCGACTTTGTATATCAGTAAATAGCCGATTTGCACAACCTTGCACGCCTGGGATCCACGCTGACGAGAGATGCAGAGCCAAACGCAAATGTCTTGCCATTACGACCAAAATTCAAAGACAGAAAATGCTTCAACATTCTCTTCAACAATCTCCAACATTTTCTACAACATTTTTTTCAACGTCCTCTTCAAACATACACTACACTACGTAGCACCCCTCAAGTGACTATCTGTACAAGCCTGCATGACACGCCACCGACTCGGTAGCCTTGCATCACAACACCCTACATCCCTACAGTACGAGTCTGCGACGAAACACAAGATCAAGCAACAGCCATGCCCCAAGCACCCCCGACTTTGCCTCACAGCTCTGCATCAGCGTCCCGGGCCGCGTATCACAGTGCGTCGCCCCGTTCCTGTACGACAGCAATCGCATCTGCCATCACCAGAAGAAACTAAAAGTTTGATATCGAGTTCCTTGGTGGCAAGGAACGAGAAGGAAAAAAGCAAAGTTCCCCCTGATTCCAGCTAGCCTTCCCGTTCGCAAATAAAGCACAGGGCGCTCCCTGTCCTCGACGCCCTTGGCTTGCTCCCCTGCTGCCTGCTGGAGAAGCTTGGTGGAACACGCCTGGAAGACCCGTCCCGCCTTGCCGGGGTTAGTTGGGCCCTTGCCGCATTCTTTTTTTCGCGCTGGGGGTCTTGACCCTGGACCCTGGGATTTGTAGGTCAAGATTAATAAGTTAAAGGATGACACGGGAAATCGGCCCATCTACGGAGTACTGGTACTGAGATTTAGTGAATCCCGCCAACATCTCTCGTCCTTGCTCGACTATATTATTCTATTATTCAAGTGCCCGACACGACTATATTATTCTATTATTCTAGTGCCCGACACCAAAATCCCCTCAACCCGACGGCTCCCGTGAGCGAGTTCGGCATCTCGAGCGACCGCCTCAACGTGGCCGACTCATAGGTAGGGCCCAAAGGCTTCCAAAACGAAACGCAAGCGAGTTCGCCACGAGCCCAGGGGGCCAACGGTGCCGGTGTTCATTAAACCGTTATGCATATCATGGGCCTATCGGCTACCAATCGGAAGAGACCAGGCTTCTTTCCCACACTGTCCATGACTGGTGCACCTATAATTCACGCCGCATATACCGGAGGCAGCTTGACTGAAGCTCCTCTGACGGCAAACCTTATTTGCTTACTGTCGTAAGCAGCCCTGAGGGCTGATTGGTAATGCAAGTCTCACCTGAGCTTGAAGCAGGCAGGTACTAATCACGGCTTCACCGGTGCCGTTGGAGCAGCCGGCCGCGTGCTACCAAAGTACACATTCTCACTAGGCGGATGAATTGGGTAAAGCTTTGTTGAGTACCCCCGAGACCTTGAAACAATGATGAAGTATTCATTCTAGTGTAATACGAGCTCGCTTTCTGGAGCCAAAAACTTTTGCTGGCTCTGTGCCTCAGCAGCCGTGTCTACATGCCACGCGGAATATCATCGATTCTTGATAGAGTCTGATGTGATGGAAAAGATTGACCCAAAAAGAAATCCAGTCCTTGATAAAATCCGAGATGAGTCGAAAAGAATTTTACTAATAAAAAAAAAACGCCATTGAGATTTTGTCCATTTTGCAAATATGCATTTTGTAAACAGCAAAAGTAAAAAACAAATGCTGCGTGCGAAAGAAGCAAGTCGGCGCTTACAAGACGCTACGTGCGCAGAAACGTCTTGTAGACTTGCGAGTCGGTGCAGTCTTGATACGGGTAGCCCAACTCGTTTAGATAATCCAGCAGCTCGGGCAGCTCGTCGTCGGGACAGGCGATGCCGGCGAGGATCTTGGCGACGTCGCCGCCGTAGTTTCTGTACTGGAAGAGGGTGATGTTGAACTTGGGGCGGACGGCGAGCAGGAAGCGCTCGAGGGCGGCGGGCCGCTCGGGAAAGGAAAACATGAAGAGCTTCTCGTTGGGGACGGCGGCGCGGCCGCCGCCGAGGTAGCGAATGTGGCTCTTGGCGAGCTCGTCGGCGGAGAGGTCGGTGGCGGTCATGGAGCCGTCCTCGCGGACGCGCTCGAGCAGGCGGCGCAGCTCGTCGGCGCGCTGGGCGGGGGCGGGGGCGGCGAGGGAGATGCCGACGAGGACGTTTGCGACGTCACTGCCCTCGGCGTAGCGGTAGGAGAACTCGGTGACGGGCCGCGGCATGACGGCCTCGACGAGGCGGGTAAAGGCGCCGGGCCGCTCGGGGATGCGGCAGGCGAGCAGCACCTCCTTGCCCTCGCCGAGGGTGGCGCGCTCGGCGACGAAGCGCAGGCGGTCAAAGTTCATGTTGGCGCCCGAGGTGACGGCGATGAGGGTGCGGGACGGGTCCGGGGAGGGGTGGCGGGCGGCGTACTTTTTGAGGCCGGCAATGGGCAGCGCGCCGGCGGGCTCGAGCCCGGAGCGCGTGTCGTCGTACATGTCCTTGATGGCGGCGCAAATCTCGTCGGTGGTGACCTCGACAACGTCGTCGACGCAGTCGCGGGCGAGGCGGAAGGGCTCCTCGCCGACAGACTTGACGGCGGCGCCGTCGGCAAACAGGCCAACCTCTTTGAGCACGACGCGCTCGCCTCTCTTGAGCGACTGGGCCATGGCGTTTGCGTCGTGGGCCTCGACGCCGATAATCTTGACGTGGGGCGCCATACGCTTCACGTAGACGCCGATGCCGGCAATCAGGCCGCCGCCGCCGACGCCGCAAAAGATGGCCTCGACCTTTGCCATGTTGACCTGGGCAAAGAGCTCGTTGCCAATGGTGCCCTGGCCGGCAATGACGTAGGGGTCGTCAAAGGGCGGGATGTTGATGAGCCCGTCGGCGGCGGCGCGGCGGGCGCACTCGTCCTTGGCAGCGTCAAAGTCGGCGCCGTGCAGGACGACGTGGCCGCCGAGGCGCGCGACGTTGGTGTGCTTGATGCTCGGGGTGCCCTCGGGCATGATGATGGTGGCGGGTATCTTGAGCTTGCGGGCCGAGTAGGCGACGCCCTGGGCGTGGTTGCCGGCGGAGCAGCAGACGACGCCCTTCCAGGACCGCGCGGGGTCGAGGTGGGCCATCTTGTTGTAGGCGCCGCGCAGCTTGAAGCTGAAGACGGGCTGCTCGTCCTCGCGCTTGAGCAGCACGGCGCACTCGAGCCGGTTGCTGAGGTTGACGGCGTGGGTGAGGGGCGTGGCCTTGCAGGCTTCGTAGATGCGCGATGTGGCGGAGAGGATCATGCGTAGGTACTTATGGGTGTTGACGTCAATATTTCGAGAAGAAGCAA
>JAEIJG010000318.1:0-33126 GCA_037289395.1 Beauveria scarabaeidicola | reverse complement strand
TTTTTTTTTTTTTTGGCTCGACGTCGCCAGCGTTTTTTGGTCCATGTAGCTAATAAACCCTCGCTGAATACTCCGTAATAATAAAGCACACGCACCCCGTGGGCTGTCACGCAACTCACCAAACTTTTGACGTGCACTAATAAACAGCATCTTGGCACCGGAGACGGCGGATAAGTTATAATCGTTTGGTGCCAATGGAGAACCGGGGGAGTGCATTAATGGCTTTGGGGACCATTGGCGCAGGCGCAGAATCGAGTTTCAAACCATTTAGACCCAGGGACCAAGGTCGAGTTGAAGATGAACTCTTAAAACTTGTACGCCCGACTACAAACGCCTCCAAGGCCCAAAAGTAGGACCTCCAAGGCCCAAAAGTAGGACCTCCAAGGCCCAAAAGTAGGAGGGCAAATTCTCTTCCTCACTGCCATGCCATTTCCACTGCCAATGTCATTTCGATGCCGCGTATCAAGCCAACTTGTACCATTGCATACGTGTTGGCCCTCCATGTCCCCCTCTCCTCACTTCTTCATGTAGTCGTCGGCCAACAACTAAATACCCAATTGCCCGAACGTTCCGACGTTTTGCGCGAACCCCCCCGCCCCTGTTGCAACGCACTGCAACACATGAAGCTTGGCAACGTCAAAAGCGCAACCCTACCACGACCCCGCGAAAGATGCGTCGCCCGCGTCGATAGATCGGAACCGGTGGGTTACTGGGTACATATGCCCTCGAGCCTTCTTCCGAGCAGCGCCTACAAAACTCAACTTCCGTCCGAGCTCGCTCCACGTTGGAGGGCTTGGCATCCAACCAAGAACATCAGCGCGAGGTGAATGTATAGGTATATATTGATGATGCTCATCTCTGTTGCGACTGTGCACAGAGGCATATTAAAACTTCATTACGGTTACGTAGACAAGATATAAAGAATAAAAGCAGATATAGTAATACTGACAGGCATTCCCCACAAAGTCATCCTCGCACAGCCTGCCAAAACATATATGCCGAGAACTCTGGCATGAGGCATTGTGCCACTCCGGAAACTCCATTTCCCATGATGCTTGCTCGCGAGTCAAGTCGTTACAGGATCTTGCACCATTGCTGCTCCGGCACCCCTCACGTGGGTTACGCAGAAAGTCGCCGCCGTTGGCAAGGTCCATTATATGCAGAAAAATAACAAAAATCATAAATGCAAGACATCGCTAGTTCGTTTCGCCCTGGTGATCAAGCCACGCCATCTTCACTGTCTGCAACAAATGCCGTCATTGTTTCAGTGTGTAAGCACCTTGACAGCTTGCAGGATCAGACCAAAAATGAGACCCCGCGCAACTTCCTCGATTTGCAGACAGTCAAAGACGCGGCCCAGTGCCTCGCCCGTCGCCGCTTGGCCCATCACTCCCATCAGAGCCGCCGGAACTCCGCTCTGAATAAGAAGCTTGCGCGCCTTGGCAGCCAACTGCTCCTTCTCCTCGGTAGTAAGCTCCGCTGGCCAGGCAGCACGCTCTTCTTCCGTCGGCATGCTATTTTCCCGTACTTTCCGTAGCTGTTCCGCGATCCCCGAGTCGGCCGTGTACGCGTCAAGCACCGACGACTGGATTAGCGTCTGCACAGTGAGGAGTGACGGGTTTCCAGGGCGCAGCAGGAAGGATTTGGCAGCAGTGAGCAATGTCCGACGGATGTTCCAAGCTGATGAAAGGGTGTACATCTCGTTGATGACAGCAAAGAGTAGCTCCACGGCGACCCTCGTTTCGCCCTCACTAAGTTTCGAGTGCGCCTTGATCGGTCGCACAGCTGTCTTCTTTCCATTTGTCGCAGACCCTTGCGTGGAGCTCACAGACGGCTGAGACATGTGCCCAATTGAGTGTTTTTTACTGTGAGTCGTCTCACTAACCGAGACCATGTCACGATTCACAGACGACTCGTAATCATCCGCCATCTCATCCGGTGGTGGTGGTAGCTTCACGTACTCCAGGCTGATGGATGATGGAGATCGCAGCGCTGGTGCCGAGCTTGAAGCTCTGCTGTGTTCCCTGCTTGGCCGAGCACTGACAGAGGCAGACGCTGTAGAGTCTAGGCGTTCAGAGCGCCCCATGCGGGTCACATCTCCTTCGTTGTCATTCTGAAGCTGAAGGCTTGGTCGGCGTTCCATCATGGGCATTCGGCCAGGTTGCGTAGAGACAACAGAAGATCGTTGGCTGTCTATACTGGCACGCTCCGACCTTGCAGGTGATGTCTTGAGAGCGTCTGCCCTAATTGGCGTTGTAAGTGAGTGACGCTTGCTTGGTGTCATATCAATAGATTGGCTTGGAGCCTTCTTGCCGATGCTGGGAAAGTTTCCAAATACGCCAGTAACACCATCGACAAGATTCTTGCCACCCTCCATTGCGCCTTTCGGTGCAATCGCGAGAACATCGAGCATGTTTTTGCCTACAGATTCCCAAGCGAATGACTTGCTGCTGCCATGAGTGTGACCCTGCGACTTTTCAAGGAATCGTTTCATGCCCTCGCTCTCAGCTAGACACTGGTACCAGCACGCATCGCGCAAATAGCGCTCCAGCTCGCCACGTAGCGATTCTCTGCTGTGGATCTTCCAGCGCGGTAGCTCTTTGTGTAGTTCTGTGAAGGCGGTAGCCCCAGATACTGTCGCGATTCGTCGCATGATTTCGTGCAGTGTCTCAAAATCCGAGTATCTTCTCACAATCATCCATCCTGGGTATCCGGCCGATGATGGTTCAACTTGAATCAGATAATCCCAGGTCGGCTTATTGCGGATTTTGGCAGTATCGCCAGTAGCATCATCATGAAGCGTAAAGGATGCATTGTGCAGCGTCAAAGGCGCTTTCTTTGGCGCGTCTTCCCCTTGCGGCCCGGGCCCCGCTGCTGGGACAATCTGATCAAAAGTGGTAAATTGCTGGCTGCCACTGCTGTCATGCTTTGGTGATGACGAGTTTTGACTAGACGTATCCATAGTTGAGCGAGGAGTGACAGGAGTAAAGGCTGGCTCACTTGCGTCGTCAACAGAAGTACCAAATGGAGACGTTCGCCCTTGAGCAAGCGGAGGTGTCGAGCTCTGTGCACTCGTCCCACCTGCCCGGCGAGAGGCAGCTTCGTCAGTTGTAAACGGATCCATACTCTGTTTAGATGGCGTAGACGAATCGTTGGTCATCGACCGCCTGCTGTCCTCGATGCCTTGCTTGACGCCGCTCATGCGCTTCATTCCCTCGATTGCTACCTCGACTTCTTCGTCGGCTTTGCTAAGCCGTTTCCTATGTGTTTGTACATCTTTTCTTCTCCCACGTTCAATTTCGCCGGAGGAGCGACTTGCAGGTTTGGCAATGCCAATGTTCCCAACATTCCCGTCAATGTCTGCGAAAAGATTATTGGCAGTATCTCGGGCACGCTGCATACCCACGTCGATGGCTTGATTGATGTCGGGCTCTCCTGCCTCCAATAGGTACACAATCCAGCCATTGATCCATTCCGGTTTCGAGCATATTTGCAGCAGGCTTTCCAGCACTGTGTTGGCTAGGACTTCTCTCAGAAGAGCACGAGCTGGGTCACAGTTGTAGGCACTGGGTTCCATGAATGACAGCAGGTCATCTGCCACCATTTTGAACTTGGCAGCTTGCTGCTTTTGGTTCAGTAGATTTGCCAGCCGCGAATCCGGATTTGAGGCGAGATATGTATAAACGGCATCTACAGCAGTCATGTTGGACTCGACGGGCACATCAGCGAAAGCGGCCGCAAGCTCCGACATGAAGGCGATAGCGATGGAAGAAGAGTTGGTAAGAAGGTCGAGAAAGGAGTCGGCCGGTCTCTTTCTGGCCATGCGATTCGAGACGGCTAGGATATACGATGTGAGGGTCTTGCGGCAAGCAAGTGGGAATGAGTGATCGGCCGGAATGATAGGGCTGTACCACCATTTGACGTAATCCTTGATGATAGTATCTACGAGGCCGCCTAGAGCTTCGCGAGTTTCCGGCCGAATTTCGTCGAAGCCTTTGAAAATGACTTGATCGAGCTTGTCAGCCTCGTGCTCCTCTTCTGTGACCTTGGTGGCCTGGAGGTCGATCCAAATGCGTTCCAGCGCATCCGGACCCTTTTCGCCTCGAACTGCTCGAGCAATGGAGGGGTTCCGACCTTCCCAGACGGCAAAAGCTGCGGCACCTCCAACCGCGCCAATGACGAGCAGGCCGAGTCGGCCAAGAATCGCATATGTGATACCTGCAAAGCCGACTGCGATACCGGCCAGCGTTGTAGGGGAGGCTTTTGAGAGGAAGTTCATGACTTTGGACAATAAGATTGACTGTTGTGTGCCGTTGGTTTTCGCGGGGTCGGGAATGTCGTCTATTGTTTGCCTTGCTATAGCTTTCGCAGTAGCATTTTGCATTTCAGATTGCGACAGTAGCAATTCACTTTCTTCAGTGATGCTGGTATCGGGGGCGGCAGTATTTGCGCCATCGCGAGGAGGGGCTTCGAGACCCTGCGCAGGCTCGGCGGCGTCGGCCATTGAGGTACGTCACGTCGTCGTAGTGTTGTATTGCGGGGTTGTGTGCGAGAGAGAGATGAAATCCAATGGACGGTGACATGCAGAGGACATGTCAAGCGTCAAGGTCAACGTCGCCACAGACGAGGAGGAAAGGCTGAGACGATAGGATGCAATGGTGTCGGCCAGAAACACGACCACTGACATCCCTTGCCAAAATTTGGAGCTCCAGCTGCGTAATCCGTGGATTGTTTTGCCTGGGGAGAACCTCCAAGGGGTAAACAGTGGAGTTGCTGCCAATCAACGTTTCGATCGAAGCACCCCTGACACTAGCTCTGCGCCAGCTGTCTGTCTTGGCCAGCTCCATAAAGAGGCTCAGTGAACCACTGAACATGCAAAAAGTGGCTGACGAAGGTGCTGCTGAATGAAATAACTTGGCGAAGGGGATCTTGTATGGAGGCGATAGGAAACGAATTGATTACAATTAACCTGTTCGGTCTCTTCGTTTACTTGCCGGGCCGGCAGGAGAGTTGCCAGCTGCCAAAACATATCGTCACGTGCACAGGCGTCGCCGTTGCGTTTGTCCAGGCCATCCCGTTTAAGTGCAGCGCGTTTGTCAAGTTCCAGCGCGTCTCACTATCCCGCTGCACGGCTCGGCTCCCTCCTCATTGACTTCGCATCATCTATTCAAAAATTGGTGTATTTAATCCAAATTGGATTTAAGCCATCTTCAAAGTTATATCTCTATCATTCTCTGCGTATTCTAGCAGCCATGGGGAACAAAAGGCGCGCGAGTGTCGCCGAGCCCTCGGATGCGAACGATGTTGAGGTGCACAAGGTCGCCAAGAAGAGCAGACCCAACGCGAGCCTGGTTTCGCCTACGGGAAAAGATGGCGAAGGCAACCCTCTCTGGGAGGCAAGCTTTTCAAGGCCTAGTGATGAATCCTTTCAAGATCTAACGCTTTGCCACAGCTGTCCAGCAAGCGCCACGTGGGAGTTTCCAAGTTCAACAACGCGATTATGGTCAGTATTCGAGAGCACTACGAAAAAGACGGCAAACTCTTGCCTACCAAGAAAGTAAGATATCGAAATGTCCCCGCCTATTATCTTCAACTAACGCGCTTAGGGCATTTCGCTGTCAGTGGAGCAGTACACCGCGCTGATTAAGGTTATGCCTTCCATCAACGAAAAGCTCCGCAAAATGGGGCAACTGGTCGATGCGACAGGTGGTGCTGAAGAAGATGTCGAAGCCATCGTGAAGAAGCCCAAGAAGGAAAGGTCGGACAAGGCAAACATCGAAGCCACGAGCGACGAGGACGAGGACGAGGACTAGCGAACCTTGCCCGTCATGCGCGAGGGCAAATTGGTCAAACCATACATGGAGGGGAAAAGGGACAAGAAAAACAAGCAGCGTAACAAGAAGGCAAAGTCTGCATGATTCTTCGCGTTGGACTATATTCTCGGGCACCCCGGCGCGCGGCCGAGAGCTGCGGAGTATTGAAATGGCAAAATCTCCCGCTTTGTCGACTTGCTTACGCATGATTGTCAAGTGAGATGCATTCATTGCACATTTGTATGCAAATCACAACTTTTATTTCTCAATCTTGTCCCAATCACATGTGAAGTTTCACACGAGGCCAGTGAACCGAGAAACATCGCCATGTCTGTGGAATACCATGGCATGAGCTTGGCAAACAATCCACGACCTTCCACGATTGCCTCTTTTTTATCTCTGGGATTTCGATGAGGAAAAATGTCCGTGTGAATAGATTGCGGGTCTTGGATCTGAAAAAGGGACCGATGTGCCATATCAAAGCCGATCTGCGGTTGACCGTGTCTCGCGCCAGCCCTCTTACGGGCATGAGTCCAGTCCGTTCTATTTTCCATCATCTCAGCATTCGGCAGCTAAATTCTCGCCGAGGTTTGCACAGCGCTGATGAAGTTCATCAAGAGAACTCGTATGCAGCAGATCGTCCCAATAATCGGGGTTTCAGACCCTCTGGCAGGGCTGGTGCAGTGGCACACGGACGTGGCGTGTCCTTTGGCAAACATGGTCCAACGTACGACGTGTGTGCACCAGAGAGGGCTGGTCTCGTAAAATGAAAACTTGTAAGAAATGTGTCTCGTGATTCAGACGCCCTTGTTGAAGAATGGTAAATGCCAGAGCGCAATCAGCTTCGCGATTGCCACGGGATGTAGATTTTGCCGACATCGACGTCTGTTACACGGCACTATTTAGCTGTACAAGCTTGCAGGTTCTGGAGTGATCTCCATTCCCGTATAACCTCTGTAAAGTCGATAAGTCAGAAAACAGACAAACGGATTCTTTTGCCATTTTCGTTACTTCGGCAGCTCGCCTCGGAACATTCCAGCAGACGATGGTCGTTTTTCAGGACACCTCTGTGGTTAAAGACCAGTAGTCTTGTTGCGCTCGTATGCTGTCATGTACAATAGCTCCAATTAACATAGTCTTCGCCCCAATTCCTCTTCCATCTTTGCCTTTGCGTGACCGCGGTTCGGTGTCCGTTCGAGATAAACGGACGGCTCACGTTGGTGACATGGTAGTAGACTCGGGACGGCTCCTGTGGCAAAGGGTCTCTGGCGCGGCCCGGGATACAGTGGTGCCCTCTTCATAAAGAAGAAGCTGCGGCACATAGAATAATCAAAACTCGCACGAGCATGCAGATTGGAGTAGTACTGTTATTTTGTACCACAAGGTTAAGCCCAAGTCAAGGCCATCGTTCGTTCTGGACCCTTGAGTAGTACAGCTTGTCGTTGCGATGACCTGCAGACTCTATGTAAACCTGCAGGCCGACTAAGCTTGATATCTACTTTGGCTTCGGCAAATGTCCACTGCAGTGGCAGGTGAGCGATCACCTGCCGCAAGAGGAGTTGGCCGTTCCGTAACAGTATAAAAAGCCGCACATCGATTGACTGGATCGCGATTCGATCAGCGTCTCTATTACACAGAGTTAGCATCGAGAATTGCTATTACAGATCTTCTTCCCCATTTCAACTCTTTCTGCAGCTCTTCACTTTCACAATGCAATCAAGAATAGCAAGCACAGCTAGTCTGGGCGGCGCGATCGCCAACCGTCACTCTGCGGCGAGGCTCAGGCTCGGCGCAAGGCACGGCGGCGCCGTGGTCGGTGCCAACACCATGCCGCCTGGGTTTACCGCCACTGTTGGCCGGCTGGACACGTTTCTCCTGCCGAACCAGATCACGGGGTCGGCACATGACCGGTCCATGGCTCGTGCCATGATCGAGGCCTGGCGGCGGGACGGCATCTTCCAGGTAGCCATGTCGCCGCACCAGCAGCGCATCTACCAAAACGCCAACGCAGCCAGCCAGCGCTTCTTCCGGCGCAGCGGTGTGGAGAAGCGGCGGTGCGTTGACGAGCAGAGCTACTCGGGCTACGTTGCCTCGGGCGAGGAGGTGACGGACGGCGTGGCCGACTACTCTGAGATATTCACCGTGACCAAGGATTTGAATGAAAAGGATCACAGAGTCGCTGGCAAGTGGCCATGCCATGGGCCGTGCCCGTGGCCGGACAATGACATGAAGCACAACATGACCGCATATACAGAGGACCTCTCGCAGAGCGGCGATCGGCTTCTAGATATGGTTGAGCTGGGTCTGCGCGTTCCGCGAGGTTCTCTGAAGAAATATACCGAGGATGGATGGCATCATATGCGAGTTCTGCGGTATGTGTGGCAATAATTCACCCTAGCCAAAACCAGGACGCATCTAACTGATGGCGCAGCTTTCCGCACCGAGATGAAACTAATGGCAAGGGGAAGAAGGGGCGCGGCATCGGATCCCATACAGACTACGGACTGTTGGTCATGGCCGCGCAAGACGACGTTGGTGGTATGTATGCCCTGTAGAGGCGCCGCCGTCATGATCTCGTGCTCATGTTTTTACAGGTCTTTTCGTGAGGCCGCCGCAGCAAGGCGAGCACTACGCCAACTGGGAAAAGAGCGCGGCCGGCATGCACGAGGACGAGTCCGGCTGGGTCTACGTGCCACCTATCCAGGGTGTATTCACAGTCTTTCCAGGTACGTAGGCAGGGTCCTAGTAACACTGATTGGCGGGCAAGGGCTGACCGCGACACAAGGTGACATGATGCAGTACATGACAAACAGCTACCTCAAGTCGACGCCGCACAAGGTCGGCCTCAACACGCGGGAGAGGTTCGCCTTTGCCTACTTTCATGAACCCAACTTCTCGTCGGTCCTTAGGCCGCTACCCGAGTACGCGGGCAGTAGCCAGACCAGAGGCGGCGGCGGCGGCGGCGGCGGTGTCAACGGGGGCATCCACTACGGGACGCACTTTACGAGCATGTGCCTGCGCAACTACCCGGACCGCATCACGACCAGGAAGCTGCTGCAGGAGGACAGGTGCAAGATGCTGGCGCTGCCCCAGCTGCGGGGGCCGGGGGCGGCGGAGGAGCCGAGAGATCGGTCGCGTGCGGGCGGTGCCGGGGGTGATGCGGCGATGCCTGGCGGTGGCTACCCGGCGTCGGGAGTCAAGTTTGCCTGAGTCTGGGGTTTGTATGGAATCTTGTACGTGGGGGGAAATAACGGTGAAATTAAGCGTGCGGGGGGAAATTGTTGAAAGGTCTGCATCACAGCATCAATCATATCAAATATCAACAACAACAGTGTTGATAGCGGATGTGGTCGAGAGAACAGGATGTGTGCATGACAGATTGTGTTTAAGCCTGAACTGGTGAGCGGAAAGCATAACGAGTAACGTAGTGCAACAGATCATCCTGACCATTTCAAAATTAGATTGTCGGCGTGAAGCGGATAAAGACGTCAATGCTGCTCGACTCTCGAGTGACGAGGTCGGCAATGATAGCCGTATGCGTATGCGTATTCGCAAAGCGCGTTGGAAAGTTGCACTTGTTATCGCGCTTCACCGCAAAGCTGTGTCTGAGCTCAGTATTTCTTTTCCTCTGTTAGTGGGGCAGCGTCGCAGCTGCGAGGAACTGCGGCGTAACTACTCCGTAACTACGAGATTGTACGCAGATGGTGCTAGTGCAAGGTAGTCGGGATGAGCACACAGGGGTGCATAAAACGCTGGACGGATAAGATCCGGCTATTGCAATCATGTATTTGCCCAACAATGGAAGAGGCTTCTTGCATCACCGACAGGCGCAAAGGAGGCATGACGCATGTACGCGCGTTACCAGTAGCTTGCAACAGCACCAGTGGCCAAAAATGACCATTAGCCACGAATGACCATTACAGCAGCTAATTGCGAGATTATTTCCAAGTTACTGGCTCCTCAGTGAGGGAAATCTCTTATCGGTATTTGCCTCGATATTATATCTGCTATTATCGAATAATAGTCCAAGTTCCCTAGGTAATAAATAGGTATCATCTTTCCCCTGCTTGCCCAAATATTTCCCTGCCCGCCCACCTCTCCTTGGGGCCCGCAATTAAATCTCGACAGGGGATCGTCCACCTTAAGGTCCTTAACTGGCTGGCTCTTTACCTACCTAGGTACTCCAACTATTACTAGGTTAGGGGATCCTTTCTCTCGTTTCCCTTCTTCTTTTTCTATACCGCCTTCAACACCAAAAGCATAGCATCTCTTGCTTCTTGTCCCTCCTTGCTTCTTCGTACTCTTCTCCGTCTATTTCGCAACTTGCAGAGTTTCCGTTGCACTCCTTGGTCCCTGCCCGTACCTGTATGTATACATGTGCAGTCTCCCGCTTCCGATGCCGCGCCAGCCAGCTTTTTTTCCTTGTCGCCTCCCACACCAGCCCCATTGGCGCGCTTTGCGTTGGTATTGTTCTTGATCAGCCTACTGACGACGGGTATAGACGAAAGCAAGCCACGGGCAAACACGTCATCCAGAACCCGGAATTCGACTGCTCCGACGGCACTGCCGACTGCGAAATTGACAAATCATACATCAGCAGCCAGCCTTGCTAACTGCGTTTGACGCTACCCATCTTTCGATCCTGCCAGCGATTCTGCTTCAGGTAAGCCCTGCCGACCTCATTTCAGCCACTGCCTCGTTCTGTCCGGCTGAATTGCACGAATTCTTCACATCTCCGCGTTATAATTCCCTCTCGACTCCATCCACCACCCATGGACATGCCTCCTGCTCTCCCCAATGGACCGTTCTGCTCGTCGGCACTTGCTCACACCCCGCCTAGGACCCATCTCCGAAGCCCCGCGCCCTCGCCAATGTCGTAAACCGAGTCGCCGAGTCACCTTTTCAGATACTGTCGAGATGAATTTTCTTCCCACCCGCTTTCGAGGCGAGACCGCCGGCCCGGCCAAGGCCGCTCCTCCGACCTGGGCCGGCAAGACCATCACGCCCTCTCTGCACTTGCTCGGTCGCCTCGCCGCCTCGCATCCTATCCACACTATTGTTCTCGTCGCCGTTCTCGCCAGCTCTTCCTACATTGGCCTCATACAAGACAGCCTGCTCGAGAGAACCGCCACTGTCAGCAAGGCCGACTGGTCCTCCCTGACCGAGGGCAGCCGACAGCTCTTTGCCAGTCCCGAGACCACCTGGCGATGGCAGAGCGTCGAGCCCGGTGCTCCGGGCACCAGCCAGGCCGACCACCTCGCGCTTTTGACCCTCGTTTTCCCCGATACCCTCTCTGCCGATTCTCTCGATGTCGCTCCTCTCGCCCAGGCCGTTCCGACCCCGCAGAACCTCTCCATCACCTCTCTGCCCGTTACCGAGAACCCATTTACTACCTACACCCAGGACAGCATCCTCGCCTACTCCCTTCCTCACGACCAGGCCCGTGAGTTCCTCACAGCTGCTCAGGAAATTCCCTCCGAGAACAGCGAGACGGTCCTCACCCGCCATGGTCGCGAGGAGAAGATGTGGATCATGAAGGCCGCCAAGGTGCACACCCGTAACACCTTTTTCGAGTGGGCTCGCAACGCCTGGACCGAGTTTATCGATCTGCTCAAGAACGCCGAGACTCTCGACATTGTCATCATGGTCCTTGGTTACCTTTCCATGCACCTGACCTTTGTCTCTCTGTTTCTGTCTATGCGCCGCATGGGCTCTAACCTCTGGCTTGGCATGAGCACTCTCTTTGCCTCTGCTTTTGCATTTGTATTTGGTCTCGCCGTCACTACCAAGCTCGGTGTCCCTATTAGCGTCATCTTGCTATCCGAGGGGCTGCCTTTTCTCGTCGTCACTATTGGCTTTGAAAAGAATATTGTCCTCACTCGCGCTGTCCTCAACCACGCCATCGAAGCTCGTCGCAACCAGTCGCAAACCCCCAAGGCTAAGGACAAGTCCCAGACTCAGGACGCCATCCGGACCGCCATCCACGCTGCCATCAAGGATAAGGGCTATGAGATTATTCGCGACTACGCCATCGAGATTACTATCTTGGTTCTTGGTGCTGCTTCCGGTGTTCAGGGTGGTCTTCAGCAGTTCTGTTTCCTCGCCGCCTGGATCCTCTTCTTTGACTGCCTCCTGCTCTTCACCTTTTACACTGCGATTCTCAGCATCAAGCTCGAGATTAATCGCATCAAGCGCCATTTTGAAATGCGACAGGCCCTCGAAGCTGACGGCGTTAGCCGCCGTGTTGCCGAAAATGTCGCTTCCAGCAACGACTGGCCCAACGGTGACGCCAAGACTACCAAGGATAAGGCCCTGTTTGGTCGCGGCATGAAGAGCAGCAGCGTCCCCAAGTTCAAGGTTCTCATGATCTCTGGCTTTGTTCTAATCAATGTTGTCAATATTTGCACCATTCCTTTCCGCAGTGGCAGCTCCTTTGCTACCCTTCGCTCTTGGGCTGGTGGTTTGGGTGGTGTCGTTTCTACCCCTCCCGTGGACCCTTTCAAGGTGGCCGCCAATGGTCTGGACGTCATTCTCGCCGCTGCCAAGTCGCGCGGCCAGGCTGTTCTCGTTTCCATCCTTACGCCCATCAAGTATGAGCTCGAGTACCCCTCTGTTCACTACGCTCTTCCTGCCGCTGTCGCCGATGCTGCTGTCCACGGATCCCAGGCCAGTCACTTTGACAGCTACGGAATGGGCGGTCGCGTAGTTGGCAGCCTGCTCAAGAGCCTCGAAGATCCCATCCTGTCCAAGTGGATTATTGCTGCCCTCGCTCTCAGCGTTGGACTGAACGGGTACCTGTTCAACATTGCCCGCTGGGGCATTAATGAGCCCAGCATTTCCGAGGCTTCCGAGCACCACATTGACCGCAAGGAGCTTGCTCGTGCTCAGCGCTTCAACGAAACCGAACCCAGCTCCATCCCCCTAGGACAATACGTCGCCCCTACTCCCCAGCCTACCCAGCCCGCCACCCCCGCCCTCACCGACGATGAGGGCGATGGCCTGACTATGACTAGGACAAAGCCCACTCCCTCTGCCAATCGCAGTAATGCCGAACTAGACCAGATGCTGCTTGAGAAGCGTGTTCCCGAGATGACGGATGAGGAAGTTGTCGCCATGTCCATGCGTGGCAAAATCCCCGGTTATGCCCTCGAAAAGACGCTCGGCGACTTTACGCGCGCTGTCAAGATCCGTCGTACTATCATTTCGCGCACCAAGGCCACCTCCCACATCACCCACAGCCTGGACCGCTCCAAGTTGCCATACGAAAACTACGATTGGGAGCGCGTCTTTGGCGCGTGCTGCGAAAATGTTATTGGTTATATGCCCCTCCCCGTTGGTGTTGCTGGTCCTCTCGTCATTGATGGACAGAGCTACTTCATCCCCATGGCTACCACCGAAGGTGTCTTGGTTGCCAGTGCCAGCAGAGGCTGCAAGGCTATAAACTCTGGTGGCGGTGCGATTACTGTCTTGACTGGTGACGGCATGACCCGTGGTCCCTGTGTCAGCTTTGAGACTCTGGAGCGCGCTGGTGCTGCCAAGCTGTGGCTCGACTCTGAAGAGGGCCAGAGCGTGATGAAGAAGGCTTTCAATTCGACCAGTCGGTTCGCCCGCCTCCAAACCATGAAGACTGCCATCGCCGGTACCAATCTGTACATTCGTTTCCGCACAACCACTGGTGACGCCATGGGCATGAACATGATATCCAAGGGTGTCGAGCACGCGCTTAACGTCATGTCCACCGAGAGTGGCTTCGACGACATGGTCATTATTTCAGTCTCGGGCAACTACTGCTCGGACAAGAAGCCTGCTGCTATTAACTGGATCGAGGGCCGTGGTAAGGGTGTCGTGGCTGAGGCTATTATTCCCGGGGATGTCGTCAAGAGCGTTCTCAAGTGTGACGTGGACACTCTTGTCGAGCTGAATATCAGCAAGAATTTGATTGGCTCTGCCATGGCTGGTGCGATGGGTGGTTTCAACGCGCACGCGGCCAACATTGTTGCTGCCATCTACCTCGCCACCGGCCAGGATCCCGCTCAAGTCGTGGAGAGCTCCAACTGCATCACGATTATGAAGAATCTCAACGGTGCACTGCAAATCTCGGTCTCGATGCCTTCGCTGGAAGTGGGCACACTGGGTGGCGGTACCATTCTCGAGCCCCAGAGCTCCATGCTCGATCTTCTCGGCGTCCGCGGCTCGCACCCGACGAACCCCGGTGAAAATGCCCGCCGTCTTGCCCGCATCATTGCGGCGTCTGTCCTCGCGGGTGAGCTGTCACTGTGCAGTGCCCTGGCAGCCGGTCATCTGGTCCGCGCACACATGCAGCACAACCGCAGTGCCGCTCCTTCGAGAAGCACGACGCCCGCGCCCCCGGTCACGCCGGTCTCGCTAGCCATGACAAATGGTCTGGAAAAGGCAACTGGCAAGAGTGCGGCCGCTCATCAGCGATCGAGACGTTGATCAACAAAGAAACAGAACGGGAAAAGTAATGATACCAAGAGATGGAAGATTGGATTGGGCCATATTCTTTATTTCAGAGGGAAAACACGTAGCATTACCACGGAATATTAGTTAACGTGCACTCGGTACATAGCGTGCAACCCCCTCGTTTCGGTTTATAGAGCTTTTGCAAGGCATACACTATTTTAACATTCATTTCATTGCGCACATGATCCGTCCATCGTTCTTGTCGTGTCCCGACGATCTTGCTGTGACAAAGACTTGACTTTTTGCACCTCTGATGACGTAGAAGGGACCACATGGACGCCTTTACTTTGAAGCTCGGCCACGACGTGATTCCATTTATCCGGAAACACGGCCTTTGTCGCATCCTCCAGTACCACGGTCGTGAAGCCCGCCTCGGCGGCGTGTTCCGCCGTCGCCCGCACGCAGTAATCAATCGCCAACCCGACCACGTACACGTCCGTCACCCCCGCGTCCCGCAGCAACCCCGCCAGCCCGCTGTCCGACTCGCCAAACGGATCCCAAAACGCGGAATACATTTCGCGGTCCGCGCGCATGCCCTTGTCAAGCACGCGGTGCAGGCGCGTGGCGTCGAGCTCGGGGATGAGCTGGGCGCCGGGAGTCTGCGCGACGCAGTGAGTCGGCCACAGCGTCGTGGTGTACTGCTGCGGGACGCTAGACGACGACGACGACGACGACGATGGGTGGGTAATTGTGTAGGTCGAGGTGAAAGGGGAAGAGCCGGGGTGGGTGGCGGCAAAGGAGACGTGGTTGGGAGGGTGCCAGTCGCGAGTGGCGATTTTGAGGGCAAAGGGGAGATGGAGGAGGGTGTTGATGAGGGGGGTGATGGAGCGGCCGTCTTGGACGGCGAGGGAGCCGTTCTGGAAAGGGGGGAGAGGAAAGGAGGTTAGTGGTGAGGGGATTATGATATGGGGGGGATGGAAAGGGCGTACGGGAGGGCAAAAGTCTTCTTGGAGATCGACGACGATGAGGGCGGGTATAAAGGCGGCCATGGCGGGCAGTGGTGGAGATGTATTTGTATGAGACAAGGTATGGCTGATGGCGATGGTTGATGGATGGGTGGTGTTAATCAGGGCCCCGCTGCCACGCTTCTCGCTAACCCAACCGTCAGCCAAGCAGACGAGAATATCATGATCAAACTCTCAAGGCACTAGTAATTATTCACATCAGAGGGACTTGAATCATTCTGCGTGCACGCTTGGCCTCGTTCCTGTTACAGGACAACTAATTACTCCTGCCATAGTTGGCTCCTCAAGATCCTCACTTGTGTCTATACCTGCGTCTTGTTTTCCATTGTTAGTTGCCGCTTCACTTTTCTACCTCTCTTGTTACTATACCACAGAGCCAGTAGAGAGTTTAAGTATTATTAGCTTTTCGAGGGTGAGAAACTTGATGCCACGACGGCCTAATGCTACTGATGTTCAACGGAGGTACGTGAAGAGTCAACTACGCGAGCTAATACACGGCACAGCACGTAGAAAAAAAGAGCAGAAAAGGTTTGGACTAAGTAGAGGGGAAGAGTTTTGTGGTGTACGAGATTTAAAAAAATAAAAAATAAAAAGACAAAAAATGTAAGCAACACCGAGCGTTCAATCGAGAAATTTATAGGAAAAGCCCGATGCGGGGGTCGAACCCGCAGCCTTGAGATGGTGATCTCTCGTAAGAGTCTCACGCTCTACCGATTGAGCTAACCAGGCCTTTTAGATCCAGAAGCTCGCTCGGTGGCTGCTTGTTGAATTCCGGGCGAGTTAATTATTATTAAGAACGACTGCATGGGTGAGTGAAAGAATTTTTTTCTGGTGTGTGTGGGGAATGATTACACGCCGCCGGGTGGGGAACCGGGGTAGGCAGCCGAGTTCTTGACTTATATGGTTGTGATAAAAGGCGTCTACTCCGTAGAAAAGTCGTGGATGGAATGGACTATTCTGATGAAAGTTACTTGATCAAAGAAACTTTCTGTGAGCTGGCCGCCTTTGCTTTTGTTTCTCGAAGTGTAATAAAATCCCCGATATACTTTGATGGCCCCCGTGCTAGTATTCTTGTCCTGTGGAGGCAAGCCTGACAGGAGACTTCATCACGCCCAACTCGGTATAATAAACTAAACGATGGATCGAGCGGCTTTCAAGCCTTTCCATGAGCCTGGGTCTGCGGCAATTGGAATATTTCTATTGGGCGCCACTGATCTCGAGGCGCAGATAAACCTTCCATATCCGCCGCCACAACAACTTATCAGTACACGATGCTCAACAAAAGCAACCTGAGGACAACGATGTATGGTATATTCTGAGCCACAAAAATTACTTTCGAAAAGGCTTCCGACTTTGAATATCATATTTGGTTTTTCAGTTCCCTGATTTTCCCTGAAGGGATATATATATAGTCTTCCCTTCCCGCCTGACTTGATTCTGTACTCTCGATAACTGTCTCCTTTACCAATCAATCCAAAACTGGCCATCTATTGTCTCTACTTTCCAAACACAAAACTCATCACTCTTTGGAATTCTTTTCTGAAAACGCCTTTCTTAATTCAGACATACTCTCCCACGAAAAAGCTTTCTTCTTATACAGAAAACTCGATCCATCGTGCGAATCAAAATGACCATGGACAGCATCAAAAAGAGCGTTGCCTCTCGCATCACCAACTCAGAATCTACAACTATTCCCTCGCGCTTGCATGAATGGGCCCATAACCACACCCAGACCGTTACCGGCACGCAGAGCAACACCACCGACGGCGCCAGCGACGAAAACTCGGCGGGCTCCCCCGCGCCGGACCTCGTCTCGTCCAACTCGAGCCTGTCCATGCTTGAGGTCGCCCTGAAGGCGACCAAGATCAGCACTCGCAGCTGCCTCAAATCGGCCCAGCGGAGCCCGGGCCCCGACGGCAACTCCAAGCCCACCAAGCGCGCCAGCTTCGTTTCTGACGACACCCTCCAGACATGCCTGGTCACTGGCGCCCACACCATGCCCAAGCCCCAAACCCGCGCGAGGCACGAACAGTTTCTCGATCGCAGCTATGAAATGCTACAGCAACGCAACGCGGCCAAGGAAGCGCGGCGTCTCGCCCGCGAGGCCGGAAACGCGGGCTCAGACTCCGACTCCGACAACGACGACGCGAACAACACGTACCTACTGTTCACCGCCCGGAACTCCGATGACGACGACTTGAACTCGGGCGGCGTTTATGACAAGATTCTCCAGAACCGCTTGGACGAGGCGCAGCGCGCGAGCCAAAAACTCATGATGTGCGCCATGACCAGCGGCGCCGTCGACTTTGCGCTGTACGTCACGCGCAACCCGAGCTATCTCCACGACCTCCAGTATACGGTCAGACTCTACAGCTTGATGGTAAAGGTGGCCAGCTACCACGGCGAGGAGCGCCGCCACATCTACGGCGGCGGCTACGCCCTCACGCAGCTGCCCCCCGAGTTGTACGAAGACTACCACACCGCCATGTCGGGCTTCCGCTGGCCAGACGTATTTATGAATATGCCGGCCCTGCATTAGAGGAAATAGAGCGAGGAGCCGCCGGCAATTGCTGAGGCTTCTGCCTCGGCTGAAGCGGAGACCTAGAGGAAAGCTTGGAGTGGCGCGGCAGGCCATGAGAAAGCGGCACAAATTTTGCATGTTGTCAATGTTGTTCGGTCAAGGGAAAAGGAGGACAACCTTTTACGCAGATTAAAGGAGCAATGTTGGGGAAACTGGTGTACTCATTTCTGCTTTTGATATACGATACCAGAGCGTTACGCACACGTTGTCAATCAACTGTGTTCACTGTTTTCACTGTTTTCCTAATATGATATATTTTAGAAAGCGGTTAGGCGTGGAATATACAAAAACGATACACAAAAAACCAACTTTGTTGAAACAGTTGAGGAGGGGGAAAAAGAAGAGAACTTTTGTGGTGTCATGAAAAAGCTTATTGAGGAGATTGCATCTCGGTAACTAGGATGGCCAAGAAACGTTTCGGAGGGGTAGTGTACGGGCCACCATTTGTACTTTCTGCCACTGTTACGGCTTAATAAGATAAGAGTCACTATAAAGAGCCGTAGCATCCGGCGGTTGAAAGTTGATTTGTGACTTGGCGTGGCGGCGAGGAGCCCGTGAGCGGAGATGGTGGACAGGAGGATAAATCGAGATCAGCGGGAATAAGGGCGATGCACAGGGCCGGCCTGTCTCACCTTGATCTCGATAAACGGATCCACAAGAAATCAGATCTCTAATATTATGAATTCTCCAAGTGTTACCAACCCCAAACCCCCTGTTATTCCAACAGTCGTCTACGTAGTAAAAACGGCTCGTAAGACTCCTTGGAATCAGGCGCGGAAAACTAGGCTTTAAACGGTAAGGCGCCAGAGGCTGCTAGGCTCTTTTAAGCGGAGCGGCCGGGATAACGATATTCCGCCCAGACGTCAGGCAGTCTAACCGCATTGAGGAATGATCAGTATCACGTGTAGGGGGGTGCTCATCCGATGCCCAACCATAAAACATGGCCGGTTCTCTCACAGACACTCAACCACTGTGCATTCTTCAGGCGGGTTCGAAGTTGTTCTCGACTGCCGGGGGCACTACAGTGCGCGTCGACTTTCACGAAAAGGTGGCCATATTCTTTGGTACTCGCTTGCCAACCTTACTACTGTCAATCAAAGTCGAAGTCGAATGGTGACGGCCCTACAACTGTGTGACTAACGCCATGGCGGACGAGATAGAGAGGCGGAAGCAGGCGGACGAAATAGAGAGGCTTAAGAGAGCAATCGAGCAGGAGACGCGCCGGTTTGAGAGGGAGAAACGTCGTGCGGATGAGGAAAAACTTCGAGCGGATGAGCTGAGGCGTCTGCGAGAGCAGAACACGGCAGCTATCAATGCCGCGCTACTGCGAGAAAGGGAGGAGCACAACAAGATGACACTCGGTAAGCAAGCCTATGCCAACGTTGAGCGTCGTTGACAGATGCACTGACTGCCCAAGACCAACCGCTCGAGGACTACTTGAAGCGCGTACACGTCCTGAATTACCACTTGCCACGCCTCTTTCCACCCCCTAGAACATCAATACCAACACTATCAGAAGGCCAACCGTCAAAGTCAACCACACATGGCCAAACCGACATTATTAAAAAGTTCTACCCGCTGCACATGCGCAAGTGGACCGAATTTCCAGAGCTTTGCCAACAACAATTTAACCGTATTCGAGACGCGCTCGGCACACAGCGGCTTTTTCCGTCGGTCTTTGAGGTTAATTATAGTGAAAGGAGGCTACTCGAGGAAATACCTAAGAACTTCGTCGAGCCTGAGTCGTTTTTTAGCGCGAGTAGATCGTCTTTTTTTCTACTTGAGACGCTAGAGCGTCCAGTACAGCGTATCATGAATGCCTACCTTAGCACGAGCGGGCATAAGCCGCAGCTATATTTCGATTGCCACTTGGACAGCTGGCTGATGCGCGATGGTGGCGGCAGCAGCGTCAGTTCTAGCCGGTCTGCGCGCCGAAGTGGCAGCAGCCAGAATAGCGGCGGAACCGAGACTGAGACTGGCCAGCGTCCTAATAAGATTCTGCCCGACTGCTTGGTCCTCCGCATGGAGATGCTCTCGTCGGAAGGTAGCCTGATGGCCCTCCATAATCCCCACGAAGACGAGGACGGTGAGGCCACCACACGCGCCATCTCACGCGTGACGCTCGGCGAGCACAAGGCCTTTCACCGGCTCCGTGCAGCCATGGTATCTGAGTGCTTGAAAGACGCCATACCCGACGATTTCATGGTACGGCTCGCTTGGAAAGCCTCCGGGGTCCAGGCCGTGCCGGGCGTGACTAACCGGAACACGACTGGCGTAGCCGGCGCGACGTCGTCGACCAACATCCCAGGACTCATCTTCTTTGCCCATGCGCTAGCGCAAACCTTTCACTTCATGGTGACGTCTGGGCTCGAGTTTGGATACCTGGCCACTGGTGAGAGCCTCTCGTTTCTACGCATTCCCCGCGATGATCCGACCACGCTGCTGTACTATACGCAAGTCTTTCCCCAGTACTGCCGCACGGCAGGGGCCAGCACGGATTCTGACCACGCAGTCAGCGACGCGGCTGACGACGCTGCCGTTGATATTGATGAGCTGGCTATTGCCAAGCTTTGCGGCCTGTCTCTGCTTGCATTTGAATCGCCCGTGGCCTCGCCACGGCAAGTCAGCATCCAAATTTCGAAACTGGCCCAGTTTCCTAACCTGCCGCTGTCACTGAGTGCGGACTCGGCAGCTTTGTCTCCAACTCATCCACCAAGTCGCGATAGCAGCAGCGAAGGCCGACGGAGACGGTGTGACGAAAGAGGCGACGACGACGACGAGGGTGATGACAGCGGTCAGCGTGGACGCAGTATGGCACATCGGCCTCGGAACCCCTCGCCCCTCAAAAAGCAGTCGTCGACGCCTGGCCGCTGCCTTCCATCGCTCCCTAGTCCTTTTGACCCGGCGTCATTCAAGCCAATACGGCCGTACTGCACGCATCTATGTCTGCGCAGTCTCGTCCAAGGGGATTATAGCGTCGACCATGACTGCCCCAATGTCTTCCTGCATCTGGAAGCAGCGCGGAGGATTGGAGGACCGGCGGCAGACGGGGCCGGGCACCCCATTGGGCCAGCGAAGCTCGCAGAGCTGGTGCAGCTGCAGCTGCTCAACAATGTCGAACAGGACTGCGAGTGCCTCCTCAGTCACGGGCTGAATGGCGCTATCGGCTGCCTTTTTCGGGTGACGGTGACGGGCTTTGGCTACACGCTGGTTGCCAAGGGAGTGCAGTCGTTTCACGCGCACCGGCTCCGACACGAGGCTATAGTGTATAAGCAGCTGGCGGCGCAGCAGGGCATCCTGATCCCCGTTTGCGTCGGCATAGTGAAGCTGCGGCTGCCATATACGATGAGCAACTCAAAGCTCATTACGCACATGCTGCTGCTCTCGTACGCCGGCACCCCTCTCTACTCGCCCGCGCTGTGCCGCCGGCTCAAGGCGGGCCAAGTGGACGTAGATGCGGAGGCGAGCCGTACTCTCAAGGAGCTGCAGGCGCTCGGAGTGGAAGACGATGACGACACGAGCAATGGGAATCTGACGTGGTGTGCCAGCGCGTGCCGGGTCATGAAGATTGACTTTGACCATGTACGCCTGCGCGAAGAGCTTCCTGCGCCTAAAAAGCGGCCTGCTCATGAGCCGCCGCCAGAGGTGTGGGATGAGTGCAGGCAAAAGAGACAGCGACAGCAGCAGAGGCACTTAACAGTAGCAAGCCTGCTGCTAGCATAGGTCTTCATGCTAACTTGTCACGGGAAATTCAGGAGAGGGGCCTCACTTTTCAACCTCTTCCCGTCCTGCCTAGTGGATATGGTGTCGCGCAAAAGCAAAAGGTGGAACCACCTATTGTTTGGTGGATTATCAGGCCTTATATTCTTATACCCCCCCAGTTTATCATCAGTTCTTTCTTTTCCTTTCATGAAGTGCTTCATATATAAGGCACTAAAAGTGGCTGGGTTTTCCAGGCTCTCAGATCTCATACTTCTTTCTGGGATGGAAGCTGCAGGTAGCCACTATTGTTGAGTTTTACGCTCAAAAAATAGACGCGCCACATCTTCTGCAGCGTCTATACCCCCTTATATTGCAACAACTATACGTAACTAGACCATGGCCTGTCACGCAAAAGCAAAAGGTGGAACCATCTTTTTCTGACTAATCAGAGGCTTGCGCGCGTGCTTAGCTAATCATGCGGTCCTCAACACCAAGCCATCAATCCCGCGATAATTGCACTTTTCCCTTGACATGCTCTTTCGAATGGAATAGCAGATGATACTATACCTAACACCAAGTGTGATGACAAGAACTTCCAGGATGTCCGCTGGCAGCCTTCAAGATAGATTCTTTACCAATTTAAACTTGTTACTCTCCGCCTGTCTGGACCCTGGTTCACATACAGTCACAGTCACGCAGTCACAGTAACGCAGTCACATTTGGTAAGTGGACAATTCTATTGATAAAATAGCACAAAGCAGGGCCCACAGTCCTTATATCCCACATTTTTGGTTCTTTTTGCAGCAAAAAAAGTAAGGGGGAAAAATGGACATACTATAGTTCTTCATCCTCTTCAATTTCTCGCAGAGGACAATGTATCGTTTCGTGCGACACGTGGCAGGTCGAGCAGAGGGCCAAGTTGCACTGCGGACAGTTGAATTCAAACTCATCTGCCGGTTTGACGCCCGCTGGCGTCATCTTGACCCTGTAGACCTGCTCGCACGTGTTTGTCGGACATAGGCGGTATTGTTCCGGATTCTGGCTCACAAACGTCTTGAACATGCGTTCGAGAATGAGCTCGAGGGCAGACGAAGAAACATTCTCCTGAATGTTGGTCATGGTCAGCAATTTCATGCATTTACCACCGTCGCCATAGCAGCGAATGGCTGGCTCAGGCACAGGAGTCCCCGCGCAGGAGAAGCACATGTCTTCAAAGCAGGTGGTGCAGTACAGATGGCCGCAGCCCGTGCGGACAGGATACTCTGCGTCAAGACCACAAAGGTTGCACTGGCCAGGTTTTATGCTCCACTTCGGGTCCGGGTTCTTGTAGCGGTGGTCCCAATGATTCTGCGCATTCTGGAGATCGTGATCAGTACCGCTAATGATGAGGCGGCGCGGCTGCGAAGCAATGTCCAGCGCGACCTTGTCGAGGCCAACAGTCCTGCCCAGATCTTGATAGCCACCAGCGAGAAGCCATTGAAGCGCATCTCCATCATGATGATCAATGGGGATGGAGAATTCGCAGCGTGGATCTCCATTGCACAATTTGGCAATCTGTTCTCGTGCCGATCCAAACATCGCTCGGGGTCCGAGCAGTCGTAGGGTGCGTTTTTGTTTGTCACACAAGACCAAGACCCCAAGGTCGTGCTCAATTTTCCGCATTTCATAGTAGGCCCAGGCCTTCGTAGCAAGTGATGCTGACCACAGCGGCGCGCCATCTTCGGATAGCAATTCCCCCGCGGTAACAGTTTCAAAGGCGGCTTGAGCTTTCACCACCTTGTCATGGATCTGGCCTTCGAATTTGATATACCTAAAGGGCTTTTTCTCCTTTGATATGGTTGTATACACAAAGTCCTCTTTCCAGGCGCTGTAGAGGGCTTCGATATCTTGGGATGCTGCCGAATAGACATGATTGGGGATGCACATCCGAATGGTAGAGACCTGCTGTACAGTAAGCTTTCCCTGGGAGAAGAACGGAAGAGGCTGCTCGTCAAATTCTTGCACAGCCGCTATTGCGTGGTCAACGTCCACAAATCGAACAGTCAGCTTAGAACGCCGACTTTGGCTCGAGGTTCCGGTGGTGACGAAGGGATCCATTGGCCCAACCGTTGACAGGTTCCTCGTAATTTGATCTACTGATGCTTCCATAGGGTTGCTGTAAGAAGCCCAGCTCATATGTACGTTGAGGGGCCGGAGTGATTCGTCAATATCGTCTAGGATATCGTTTCGATTCGCAGATGCAGGCACGTGGTCAATCTTAAGCTTCCACATAATAGTGCCGGGACCATCACTGGGCTGCGGACGTGACGGCCTAACTCTGGATTTAGAGACTCGGTAGTCGCCTGTACCAAACTTTTGAAAGACTTCCCAGGCCGGGTCTCGAGACGCAAAGCTGAGCGTGATGGTCCGGCTCGGCTTATGCCAGGAGCAGCTCACCTTGTTTCTGCTAATGGTATTGAACTTGGCGGCTCTATGATGTATCGGGATGACGCGATCTGCGTCACATTCGGTGCTCCTATCGTCCCTCACAGCAGTGATGAGGTCAGTTGCAATATTAGGGTCATTTAAGGTAACGTCTGCCGCAACGCGACCCCCGTTCGCAGACAGCAAATGAATGTTTGCCTCGATGACCCGGACCCCAAGATAGTTATGAATAAGTTCTGCTACTGTAGAAGTATTGGAATCTTCAGGCAGCTTAGATAGGCGGACTGCCACGGTATCCCAGGGCAAGGCAACAGTGGCAACGGTAGCTCCCTCGCCAAAGGTGACGTAGACACCTTTGAGGTGACGAATCCAGGCCGCCTCAGGGGCAGCGATCTAATTTAAATGTTAATATGGTTATTTTTCTGCTGTTTCAAGATTAGCTCGACTGTTGAATACCTCTTCCTGAGACGTTAGTTCCTCTGCTTCAGTGAGTCTTGGGGTCATATGAGCATTGCTGCGGGACCAGGCAACGGGCGGAGGTTGGGGGTAATCTGCGGACCAAGAATCGTTGGACCAAGTGTTGTTGGGCCAATAATTGCTGGGCCAAAAGCTGTTGGAATGTATGAAGCGATGGCGCACTGGCATGAAGCTGGTGCCGATCCTTGCAAGGCCTTCTGTGTGCTCGGCATGAATATAGTTGCAACTGGCCCCGCGGATACAGTTGCCCTGTCCGCGCTTGTAGAAAGCGCACTCGAGCGTATTGGTAAATGATTGAGGCTCCATGGTGACGGAAGATTGTGCCGATGAATTTTGACTGGACCGGATGGCTGGGATGCTGCGGCTCGGCCATTCTTTTATAGCAAGGTGAGATGGTTCGCGTAACAGGCTGCTCGTGTTGGGTGCTGGCACAGAAGCACGCCCCATTCGTGCTCCGGAGGGAGTCGGCAGCGAATCATTTGCCGTGTGTGCGAGTAAGCCAGAAAAGAAGACGGGCGGCGGCCGGAGCAAACGAAGGGAGAAGCGCCTCCGGTGAGGCCATGTGAAACGTCAGACAGTTGGTACAACACGACCACGGCTGGTGGATGCGGGTGAGGTGCGCCATTGCACTTGATCACTATAAAACGTGTGAGCTGGTTGTGAGACGCTGAGTGGTGGTCAAAGTTATACGCGATGATCACGGGCGGCTAGCTGGTTGAGATGATTTGGATGTAGAGGCAGACGATGTGTCGGGAGACGCAGTGTAGCGGTTGTATTGGAGAGCAGGAGAATAGGAATGGATGTCTGTTCAGAAGCAGACCGGCAAAGAGTAGCCCATTTCGATGGCACAGACGCTGCATCGCGATGGTGATGCTTGGGGGATGTTGTTTGAGGGACGCGGGAGGGGTCGCGGCTGGCAGCTGGTGATGAAGGTTGTGCGGCTGTTGGTCACGGTCACGGTCGAAACGGAACCTGCCACGACAGGCAAAGTTGATAGACACCACGTAAAGGTCACGTTATACACGTGTATTTTCTGTTTTGATTTGCTGAATCATGTTTCCTTTATGCAGAAGATTCCATTTTCATGCTTGTTTTGAAACAACTGCAAACGCGTCAACGCATAACATTGTTGTTGGGGCACAAACGGGTCAGAGCAGCACGGCGGACAGATTTATTAGCTTCTGTCTGTTGCCTGTCATCTCGGAGCATATTCTGTGAGAGAGAAAAAAAGCAATTACAGGCGCCTGCGGTCGGCTATCGAGCATACGGGTAGTTGGGGCTGAAACGGAGCATTGAGATTGCGAAGCAGTTGACGCAGGGAAATGGCCGTGCGGGCAGCCGTGGGCGTCCCGCGGTGGGAAAAGCCGTTGGTAATTGAAAAATCTGATGCCAGAATTCTAGAAGCGAGCAATCTGTGGCACACTGAAGCTTGCGTCATCATGGTACCTGTTGGTATCACAAGGGGTCATACAGTACGATACGTAGGGTTCTTGGTGGTGTTGATGTTCTTGCTTGCTTAGGGCCACATTTGCCCTATCAAGAGTTATAGGTCTATCATACAGTTGTGGGTCTTCTAACGATTTAGGCCAATGAGAGGGCTGCCTTCGTCGGCTACAGCCAGTACTTATAACACTAGCAGTCTTTCTCTTTTAAGGCTAAAAATCATCAAATTCCTCGATATCGCTAAAAACGCAATAAAAAACAGATTCTTCCGATATATACACATCCGGCACATACTTCTTCCGTTCCGTACTAGCCAATCAGGGGTCGTAGTAGTAGGTGTTATTCTCTCACTTCTTCCGTCGCTTCTCGTATCGCCAAGGGAGGTATTAATAACGCTAGGTGTGTTAATAATCAAGCCAGAATTACTATATCTTAAAGGTCCTCTCCGTAGGCTTAAATTCTCGTTATATCAGGGCAAAAGCCCTACCCATTTATGGCTCTATTACCTCTAGCGGCTCTTAAGTGTTACCTTTAATCGCCAAAGCCTCCAGTGCCTCTAGCGGCTCTAGCTCTATTACCCCTAGCGGCTCTTAAGTGTTACCTTTAATTATCATAGCTTCCGGCTCTTATGCCTTCGTCAACAGCTCTAGCACCTCTAGCGGCTCTAGCTCTTATACCTCTAGCGGCTCCGGCTCTTATGCCTCTAGTGCCTTCAGCGGCTCCAGCTCTCGTGCCTTCGTCAACGGCTCCGGCGCTCGTGCCTCTAGTGCCTTCAGCGGCTCTAGCTTTCGTGCCTCTAGTGCCTTCCATAGCTCTAGCTTTCATGCCTTCAGCAGCTCTAGCTTTCGTGCCTTTATTAACAGCTCCGGCGCTTATACCTTTAGCGGCTCTAGCGCCTTAATAGGCTCTTATTCCTATATAGGGAATATCTCTTATTAAGTAAGTTTAAATAGAGCCTTCATAACTAGGTATCTTAGGGTCACCTAGACCCCGCGCCCACAGATCTAGTCCTAGAACTATTAAAGGACCTATAGTACGGCCTTACTAAAGGCACCCTAGGTCTAGAAGTTAAAGTCTTTAACGAAGTACATAAATACCCCCCCTAGGTCTATATCTTCGTATATATATATAAAATTAATAATAGCGTTATTAATCTAGGTAGGGGTAGTGGCAGCTATATTAATTATTAATAGTTCTATCTCCTACTAGTCATTTAATATGTATTTAGCGTACTTAGCGTACTTACTAAGGCATTAATATAAGTAGGCTATATTAATAAGGGCTCTTAGTGGCGGGCTTAACGAGGGCTCTTAGTGGCGGGCTTAACGAGGGCTCTTAGTAGCGGGCTTAACAAGGGCTCTTATGGTAGGCTTAACGAGGGCTCTTAGTGGCAGGCTTAACGAGGGCTCTTATAGTGGGCTTAACGAGGGCTCTTAGTGGCGGGCTTAACGAGGGCTCTTGGTGGCGGCGGGTGTGCAGAAAGATAGCCTAGTCAAAGGATCCTTCTACCTTTATCTCGCGATAGAATAAGATAATAGATAATTTTAATTTCTCGCGATAGAACGAGACAATTAAATCCTTTAAGAATTAGCGACTTAACAGTCACTAGATCTTTTTTAAGAAGAGGTCATATTTAAGAAAACTCTATAGGGGAGTAGTGCGTTTATAGCTAGACCTATTAAATTAGCTTATTTAGTAACATAATATTTTATATTTAAATAAAAGCTCATCTCTTCTTAATAATTCCTAACTATCTATAGTTTTATAACCACTGATCAGTATTAGTATCACAAGGGGTCGTACAGTACGATACGTAGGGTTCTTAGTGGTGTTAATGTTCTTACTTGCTTAGGGCCACATTTGCCCTATCGAGAGTTACAGGTCTATCATACAGTTGTGGGTCTTCTGACGATTTAGGCCAATGAGAGGGCTGCCTTTGGTGGCTGCAGCTGGTGGCTGCAACAGTACCCGTTACTATGCCGTTATGCTACGGCATTCTGGTACGGCATTATGCAGCATAAAATCCGCGGCCGCTGTAATCGCCGTCCGCGGGCTCGTCAGCCTCGCGGCCCGGAACCTGCTGTTCCGACTCAAAGCATATATCTTGGAACTACGAGCATTTGACTCAATTACTGGAACTACAGAAGCGTTTTCTTCGATTGCTAGAACAACAGTAGCTTATTTTTGGATTACTGATATTTAGATACGGGATAACAATTTCAGGACTTGTATCCGTATAGGCGTCCGTTTTTTTGGCGTGAACAATTGAAGCATCCTTCCAGGGGCCATTCCGCTAGAGAGTCCGCCAAATACGGACATGGTCCGCTAAAAATAGGTACGTCTACTAGGTGCCTAGGTACGGAGTAATTCCTTTGTCGCCGTCATTCAAAGGCTGCCACAATTTTGCATACTCGATTGACCTCAAACAAGATATTTTGTAAACATTTCAAGAACTGTCTCTTTAATAAATCTTCAGAAAAAATAAAAAGAAGAGGAAAGTCCCCTCCAGAACAATCCGTTCCGCTGCCCAATGCCATCCTTGACGAGATCGCTGCCAAGCGGAACCCCCCGGTCTTGGCCGCTCTCGGGTTTGGCGGAACGACGTCATCATCGTTAGATAGCTTGTGCTTGGTCGAACTCGTATGTAGCTGCCGTCATTCGCGCAAAATTCCCCTGCTTATCAGCAACCTAGCCAGCCATCATTGTTGCGCTTTTCACTAGCTTCGCTTTAAATAACTCCCCTCTGCCCGTCACTCGTCTAGAACCTCATATCCCACTCTCAATTGAAGGCATCGCGCACCCCTCGTGTCGGCCATCTTGTCCCCCCCCCCCCCCCCCCCCCCCCCCCCCCCCCCCCCCCCCCCCCCCCCCCCCCCCCCCCCCCCCCCCCCCCCCCAGCCGCCTCTTTCCACCTCTTCCTCTCCTTCGCGCCTACTACAACACCGCCGCATACTTCCACCATGGCTGCCAAGCAGGACAAGACGCCCGACTTTACCCTCCCCGACTATCTGAAATTCTTTAGTGCCGGCGCGCTGGCCGCGACCTTGACCCATGGCGTGCGTGTTAACCCCCCCAAACTTGACCTTGGCGGGCAGCTAACCAGTACCCTCAATAGGCCGCCACGCCCATCGACGTCGTCAAGACGCGCATCCAGGTCGACGACTCCCTCAAGGGCTACAACATGATCCGCGCCGGCCGCACCATTGTCGCCAAGGAGGGCGCCTCGGCCCTCCTCACCGGCTTCGGCCCCACAGCCGTCGGCTACCTCGTGCAAGGCGGCGGGAAATTCGCCGGCTACGAGTTCTTCAAGAAAAAGTACATTGACCTCGCCGGCGGGCCCGATCGCGCCGTCCCCCACCGCACCGCCGTCTACCTCGGCGCCAGCGCCACCGCCGAGTTCTTCGCCGACATCCTCCTCTGCCCGCTCGAGGCCACCCGCATCCGCCTCGTCTCGCAGCGCGGCTACGCCAACGGCCTCACCTCGGGCTTCATGCGCATGGCCCGCGAGGAAGGCTTCCGCGGCTTCTACTCGGGCTTTGTCCCGCTGCTCTTCAAGCAGGTCCCCTACGCCGTCGGCCAGTTCACCGTCCACGAGGCCGTCAACGAGGTCATTTACCGCGCCATTGGCACCGAGCGCAAGGCCACCCTCACCCAGCTGCAAAGCACGGGCATCGAGCTCACCTCGGGCATCGCCGCCGGTGTCGCCGCCGCCGTCCTCTCCCACCCCGCAGACACCCTGCTCTCCGCCATCAACAAGGGCGGCGGCGACCCCAAGCAGGGCGCCACCAGCCGCATGTTCCAGCTCGCCCGTGAGTTTGGGCCCGTGAGGCTGCTCACCACTGGTCTGGCGCCTCGTGTCGTCATGACCTGCGGTCTGGTTTCTGGCCAGTTTGTCATTTACGCTCAATGTAAGGCTCTCACGGGCGCACCGCCCGGTATCGAGATTCACAAGGAAGCGTCGCTTTGATTTTCTTGATGACGAGTCATTGAGGTCTTTTTCTGGATAGGGCGTTTATTGCATTTAGGGGGCTTGATGATGGAACATACCATGGCAAAGAATAAAGGGCGCCGAGGCACGGTGGTCAAGCAAACTTTCATGGGAGCTAAAATCACATAGATGAGAGCAATGTATTTTACTAAAGCTTTCTGGCCTTTCAAAGTTGGCATCGTTTGCGTTATATGGTGGCAATTGGGCGTGGCATCACTTTCGAGTAGTAGGGCACCAGACGGAGCCCGTTTATAGCAAAACTTTATCATGGAATATATTTCTAGCTTTGAATCACTGGCCAAATACGCCGGTGTACGAGTGGCCACTTGCTTTTGATCGATGAAACCAAGTATCACATGCAGTTATCCGCAATATCTGGTATATTTCAAGCCTCAGCAGGTGGAGGACCGCTGAAGCAGTGTCCGTCATTGAATCCAGCCGTTGTGTCCTCTCAGTCAATGTAATTTTTGATTGTTTACGGCTCCGGAAATGCAGCGCCCACAAGCCCTGTGCTTCTCAGCCTTGCCCGTCTCCCCGGAACCTCCACATTTAACCCACGGGAAAGCATGTACAACAAACAAGAGCAAGGCAACAGAAAAGCGTGACAAATGCACGTCAACGAGGCGCACATCCGGATATCCTTGCGTGCCGCTTGCCCACCCATACTCAACCCTCAATTCACGCAGCGCGCAGGTCTGGCCAAGAGCGCAGTGCATATCCGAAAGAGGGTGAGCCGCGGCGGAGCTTGTACATGTTGCGACGGTGGCGCGCTGCTGTCAGTATTGGTGTGACGGCCATCGTTGATCGAGAACCATATGACATTAACACCAAGCAGGAGAAGAGTGGAGGAAATGACAGCCGCTTCAAGGGTTGGAGCTGAACAGTCACAGACACAGTGTGGCTGCGTGCTCTCAACTTTCAAGCGATGCAGCTAGAGCATCTTTACAAGCTTTTGGTTTTATTAGTGCATGCTTCTGAACTGATCGGGCACTAGTCAATGCCCCTTGTTTATTAGTACGATACAACGTTTCCTTGGATCTAGACTTTGTGAGCCAGGCAAATGCTCAACGTGGAAGTTGCTCCGTTGCCCCACACTCTTGTGAGCGCCACTGAAAGCAAGGCCGGAAAGAAGCCACTGACAATTTCTGTTGGCTGGCAAATGGATGAAAGGCTGCTACGAGTTGCCTACTAGAAACCAACGGTCCCGTAACAGCTCGGGGTGATCTGCATCGCTCGGCCTGAGACCCATGGCTTCAAGACAAACGAGGCTACTGTTAGGGGTCTTGGGACAAGAATCCCTACGATTTTCAAAAAAAAAAAAAAAAAAAAAAAATTTGTGCCGAGACCGTCGTTCCCATCTTCAAAGTAGGCGACTCATTTCTGCCAAGTCTTGCCGGGTGTCATTGACAATTATTTCCAGTGGCTTGATGGGCCCAGCCCTCGGCCGCCATGAAACATCGTCGCCCCAGGCAAGCTACCAACTTTGCTGACAGTCAAGTGCTGGTACGAGTGTGCCATCGATACTAGAGCTCAGTAGCCAAGTTGCCAGGTCATGCGATGACCATCGGACCTTCTGTGGAGATGTGGCGGGTTGGGATCGTCACTGGCTGTCAACGGCTGGCCGGGTGCGGTGTGGCTTTGTTTGTTGGTGCTAGGATTCCGTGAGTGTGTTGCCAGTCGTCGCAGCAAAGGTCGAGCGGCACACTGGTCTAATTGCTGCACTAATTAGCGGGCTAAAACCGATGCCAACAAGGTTGGTCTGAGAATGAATGGTGCTGGCCGTGAAGGAATTGTGCAGCAGCTGGAGGAAAACAACCTTGTGCTTCATGAATAGACAGGCATACAGGCGTTTCAAGAGCGCAGCAGTATGAACGGGAGTCAAAGTATTCGTGTTGCATCAAGGCGACGGTAGAGCATGGCATTTCGCCTCGTGTATAACCTGAGGAAGAAGAAGTTAGTTTGACATGTAGTCCGCAGTTGGCAGCGCAGAGCCGTAGTCTTGCCTGAAGCCCCAACACTGATGGAACCAGCGCCCCGTGACTGGCCAACATGCCCCTCCTTGTACCTACTTAGTTAGTTGGACATGGTTGCGTGCGGAACATGTACTTGGGAAATTTGCTCTGCCTCTCTTGATTTGCTTTGCTGGCACAATTCGCTAGCATCCCCGCTCCTACTCGGAGCCGAAGCAAAGACTGTTGCCAAGGCGGGCCGCGGGCGTAGGGCCGAGCTGCGAGAAGAGCGGCCTTCCAAGCACAGTGATTGGCGTGTACGGCGGACTATAGGTGCCTTCGTCCTAATTAAAAATTCTATTACTAGGCTCACCCTAGCGTATACTATCTAACTTAATTAGCGTTATATAGATATATAATATAATTATATATAAAATAATATTACCTATATATTAATATAGTCTCGCTCTTTTCCTCCTTATACTAACTACCTACTTTATAATATTAATTATAGAAATCTAAGGCTAGATACTTAAGATTACTTTAGATATTATTAATAAATATATAGATAAAATTAAAATACCTAAGGAATAAACTATATAGGTTATTTATAAGATAAAATAACTTTATTTTTTATAAATAAATAAATTACTAAAAGAGTTTACCTTAAAGTAATTAATATAACTTAACCTAAAGCGCTAATAAGGGTAATATAGCTAGTTTACTCTTAATCTAGTATAATTATAAAATATTAATACTATTTTAGTTTATTTTTTTAGAGAAGAGGCTAAAGTACTTTATATATACTATAAAAAAGGGAATAACTACTTTTATAGTTATATTATTTTAGATATAATTAGTAAATAGTTATATATTAATTATATTAATTCTTTAAAGGTATATTTATATAAATACTATTATAAGTCTTCTTAATTTAGACTTATTTTTATTATATTAATAAGTTAAGATAATTAAAAAAGAAGAAATAAAACTAATATAATAGTTATATTATAAATAAGTTATTTATAATATAATAATTAAATAGTAAGATTATATTAACTAAGAAATATAGTAAATAATTATTAATATTTATAATAAAAAGAAAATAAATTAGTACTAGTCTAAAATAGCTAGATTATATAAGAATATACCTTTATATAAATAAATTTTTTTTTATATAGAAAAAATACCTTATTTTCCCTTATATATTAATAAACTAATATTAAAAAACTTATTATAATAACTTAATTAAGGTAATACTCCTTAAGCTAATATAATATCCTCTAAACTAAGGCTATAG
>JAEIJG010000317.1:0-33141 GCA_037289395.1 Beauveria scarabaeidicola | reverse complement strand
AAACAAGTGCTGTTGATACAAAACTTTGAGGATGGGTGGACTGCTCAAGACAAGAGCGAGTAGCTTTTCACTGTCGTGCAGTGAACTGTGGCATCAATGTATAGCTTGTTAGTCGCGACACACGTCTCGCCAGGCCGGATGATGAAGAGGCTGTTGGGTCCTGTGCCAAACTTTTTGGCCCCTATCCTCATCTCGATCTTGCCCGATGCCACAGAGCATGTCCGGAGTTGCGATTCGTGTGCCTCCCACCTAACCTTGTCACCAGGTTTGATGGTAATCACGTTGAAAGCAACGTCTTCGGAGACTGGAACCGGCTCGCGCCCATTAAGATAGGCATTCGAGTAAGCGATGTCTGGAAACAAGCTGATTAGTAACAAACAGAGGGATGATGTGAACCAAACATACTTTCTCCGTGTGCTGCGTCAACCATTCGACCGGGTGCGACCTCCCAGCTCTCCATCTCAAGTTGCGCCGGAGGAGTCCGGGGCGAGTAGCCAGGCCGAGTTGGCGGCCCAGGAGAGATTGACTGTGCAGATTTTATCAATGCCGCTGCAGATCTCGACATACGGCCAGACGGAGGGAGCTGATATGACTCTGCCTTTTCCGCCGCTGGGGCTTGCCGAGGTCCACCTTGGACCGTCCCTAGCTCACTTAATGCGCGACTCTGGCTATAGACAAACCGAGTCGATGGCTGCGCCAGGGACTGTCGCACCGAAGCGGCGTTGGCGGTTCCGTTAGTGTATACCGTGGTTGAGTCAGCAGATATGTCTTGCTCCGCGAGCGATGAACCATTCGGTGATGGCAGCTCTAGAAGGTCTGCTTTTCCAGCTTTGATGACGGCCTCAACAGCTCTAGCACTCCGCCGTTTCTGCGCCACCTCATCTGCGACCAGTGGTTGAGCGAATGAAGCATCGTCGTCATCATCATCGTCATCATCATCGCCATCACCATCATCTGAGTCTTCAAGCCCATCAACACGTCTCGCGTATCGGTTGAGGAAAGCCTGTGGCCTAGTCGCCCATGAGCAACTATTCACCCGCCCATAGATCTCGGCAGCGTAATAGCAGCCCACACAGCTGCTTTCAGGGAAGTGCAAGCTCTTTTGCCTGCTTGAGAGCTTAAACGGTACAGCAACGGAGCAGTCTGACAACCTGTAGCCGGCTTCACCCAACGAGGCATTGCAGGCGTCCGTACCAAACACTTCTACTCCAGTGACGTATGCGAGTGCGAGGCCAAATATCCGTTCACTCACAGCCTCCTTCTTGTGGAAGTCGATCCACGAATGGGGCAACTGACGGCGCTTTGGGAGCTGAGCAAGCTCTCGAATGCATGCTGAGCGTAAAAACTCAAAGTAGCGGTTCCCGCGTGTAGTGAATTGCCCGACGTACGTGAAGGGATCAGGACGTGTCAAGGCCACATGCTCCGGAGTAAACAGCTCCGGGATTTGTTTGACATGCGCATCTTCCTCGGCATTTCCGGTCACGCTGACTCGAGATACCACAATGGCCCGCCAACTCTCTCCATGAATTCTCTTAAAGTTGCCGGTTTTCGTAAACGTGCCATCGCAATTATCGTTATACGCGCTACCTTTATGAGCTGCCGAAAAATGACCTCCCAGTGCTCTTGCACTTTCAAAAGGTTTACCGCAGGCCATGTCTGGACAGACATAAGGGAACTCGGATGAGTAGTCGAGTCGATAGTTTGTCGGAATGAGAGCGCCGATCATACTTTCCAACCTACCCATCGGAGCTGCACAGACCCTTGTTAGCTTTGGGTTTATTGCTCAACAAAGAGCAAATATGGTATTGCACAAACAATAGTAGTAATCATAGAGCACTCCGTCAGCACGAGTAGCGATGGCGTCGTTGTAGTTAAACGTTAGCCAATCGCCCCTACCAGCTTGGGAGTGCGCTGTAACATGCCGAAGATGAGCTTGTGCTTCAACGTCGTTCTTAGCCTGTATTGCTTTCAATGCAGATTGAGGCATTTTCATCCCGGGCGAAGGAGCCCCCGATGATTCTTCGATTGATGTGGAAAGTGTGCGCTTTGTGGGCCTTGATGAAGCGTCAAGCGCTGCATTGCCGAGACTACGCTTTTCACCGGTGATAGGCCCCGCGGATGAGCCCGTCAAGGCTACTTCTGTATCTGGATTAGAACTGTCATAGAAGGAGCTCTTGTTTTGGAGCCCCCAGAGAACACACGGCCACTCGCAACTACTCACCTTTGGTTGATTCAGGGCGGGACTTGTCGTCCGAAGCTGTCGAGTCGCTGGACTCGGAGTCGGTGTTGCTGCTACTCGATCGACCGCGAGCCTCTTTTTTCTGCTCCCACTCGCGCTGAGCAGCCATTATGGCCGAGTTGAGCGACATTAGCTTGGTGCTTGCGCTGCTCACTGGGGTTTGAGGCTGCACTGGGGTTTGGGGCTGCACATATGAAGGCAGTGGCACCTCGCTCACCGTCCTTGGCACAGGGCGCAAGTCCGGCAGCGGCACATAGCTCACGGCCCGCGAGCCGGCAGGTTTCGGCGATGGCATGATTTACCAATCGTCGATGGGCGTGCAATTCGATCAAGCTGGCCGTCGTGGCGTCATACAGACATACCAGTGATGGCGAGGTGCCGGGTCGGCTAGTTCGACTTTCGTAGGTCTGAAGCCGCGTTGTGGCGTGAGAAGACCTGAGAATGACTTCTTTTTTTTATTGACGCCAGTATATGTTGAATGAGCGCCTGACACGATAGGAATGTGCGCTTAGCTGCGATTGATTCCGTCACTTGTGCTATGGCATAAAGACGAGCAAGCGCGACGCGTTTGGATGGGCGCACGAGTTGTCACAGCACGATGGAGCACAAGCCAGCGCAGTCTGGATCCACCACCAGGAACAGCTGGACAGTAATTACCACCGTCAACGCAAATTATCAAGGCCAACATGTGCTGATTGGAAACTTTACATTGATGCATACATGATAAATTTCCGAGCAAGGATTCCAATAAAGCTTTAAGTTTCCTGCGTGAAAAAAAATCGCATCTTACTGAAGATCCGCACGTGGTCTTGCAAAAAATCAACTTCTTGGTAATATACAGGATCTCTGTCCTCTCCCAGGACCGTTCTCTATTGTACACATGTTTCTCATTTCTTGGCCTTGGCCTTCTTCGCCGCCTTCTTACTCACCACCTTCTTACCCGGCTTGTATGCATCGCCGCCCTGTTCAGCGCGTCTCGTCTGTGCCTGGCGCTGGCCCGCAAGCTCCCTCTCGCGGCGCCAGCGCCTGTTGCGGAGGTACTGCTTGCGGGTGCGGAACCTTTTGAGCTTCAGGCCCGTTGTCTTGACCAGCCTGCCGATGCGCCAGTTGTCCTCACGGTAGCTGTAGTCGTCGCGCAGCCTGAGCAGGCGCTCCGGCTCGCCAGCCTGCACGCGCCTCACCTCGAAGGGGATACCCGACGCCGACAGCTCGGGCTTGACGGGCGCCTCGCAGATTGGATGCGCCGTCATATTGAGGCGTCGCTTGCGCTCAGCGTGCGCGGGATACGGCAGGGTGTCTTTCTTGTCGAAGACGACGCCAATGTATTTGCGGTCGGGGTGGCGGGCCGGATCGCGGTAGTACTTGACGTAGCCGGTCGCTGTCGCGTGGATAGTGTGGTCGCGGCCCATGTTGCAGTTTTCGCCGGGCCACCAGAGCGTTCCGCGCTGCTTGTAGAGAATGTTGCCAGGGATGACGAATTGGTCTGACGAGGGAGAGTCAGTTTCTCCAGTCTCGAGAGGCATACTAGGCTTCCCGTGCTCCAATGGCATCCAGATAGGGTCCCGACTGACGTACCTCCAGTTCTTTTAGCTCCTAGCTTCTTGGGAATGCCTCGCTTAGGCTTTTGCTTGTACGCTCCTTGCGCCTTGACCGAGGCGTATCTTTGGCCCTGCACGACGGCATGATTGAGCTGCGGCTGCAACGTAATACCGGCGAGTCTTGACGAAGTAGAAGCCGCTATCAGCGACGGCCTTTGGGCCGAGAGAAACCGCATTGCCATTGCGCTGCCAATCGATGCTGACGAGGAAACTTTTATGGGGGCGTCTACGAACTGAAGCTCGACTCGAACAAGGCGATTCTCAAATTTGGAGTTGGGTTGGCTTAGTCATACAGCACAGTTATCGATACGCCATCCAAAGTGGCCAGCTACACATCAGTGACAGCATGCTGTCT
Source organism: Beauveria scarabaeidicola (assembly GCA_037289395.1). NCBI lineage: Eukaryota > Fungi > Ascomycota > Sordariomycetes > Hypocreales > Cordycipitaceae > Beauveria > Beauveria scarabaeidicola. The sequence goes on along the minus strand of JAEIJG010000317.1, from coordinate 28,949 downwards.
TTTGCATTATAAATTTTGCACATATTATCGTTGTTTTCGTGATTCAACATAACACAGAGAAGACAGTCTGGCACAATGCGCTTACTGATAGTATTTTTGTCTCTTTTCTCTCTAGCGAGCGCCCAATTCGGCTTCTTTGACCAAATGTTTGGCCAGCAAGAGCAGCATCATGGTCAACACCACCACCAGCAACAGAACAACCCGAGTGACGCTTCACAATATCACGCACGCTACGAGGGCTGTAAGTCACGACTCTCATAACATATTGAAACCTCGACTTCTGAGGTTCTCGTTTGCCGAATTGTTTACTGATTTGCTATATAGCCGTCTGCGACAAGTACCTGTGTCCCGATTCGCTCGCGTGCGTACATTTTCCACACCACTGCCCCTGCATTTGGGACAAACACGAGGAAAAATTCGAACTTGGCGAGGGTAAACGCCTATGTATATCGAGAGGCGGCTTCAAGGACGGCGAGGCGGCGCGAAAGGTGGAATTGGCACGCAAAGGCTTGTTGTGAAGACAAATATCGAATTAATACTATACACATACATTGGGGGCGCAATCACAATCGATGATAATCAACATTGTTAGATTTGCTAAAGAGCACACGTGAATTTCATGTGTAGCAAGTCGCGGTACATAGGTACCGAAGTGACCATCTGTCGTATCAACAACACCACAAGAAGAAGGCAAGTCTCCGAAACAGGCAAAACGCCAAGATGCATACTGGGAAAAAAAAGCCAAGTACATGGTCAACGACTATGAAAGGCCGTTGGGAATGCGTGGAACGGGAGGGACCACCGTTTCTTCCTCGTCGTCGTCCTCGTCGTCGTCCTCTTCGTCGTCGGGGAGCAATTCCGGGTTGCCCAGTAGTGATGCCACGTTGTGCATCTCATAGTGCTTCTTGCGGAGCTCTTCAAACTTGTGGTGTTTCTCGACATCTTCCGGGGAGGCGTCCTCCAGCGCATCCTCGGCGGTGTCGTCGTCCAGATGCACGCTCTTCTCCGAGTGGGCTTTGGGCGAGACCGCATACGCCGCAGCGTCGTCGTCATCGCCGTAGCCATATGGACCCGCCTCGAAGCCTTGCGCTTCCGTGATCTCTTCCTCTGGTTCGCCCAGCGAAAGGCCCGGAATATCATCTTCAGCGCGTGCGCGTAGAGCTTGAGGGACAGGATGAGTATTCTCCAGAGAAGCTTGGGCGCCCTGTGTACCGGCCGTGTCGCCTTGGTACTCGTCATCGGAAGGATCTTCGGCAGGGTCGTAGTGCTTCACATAGGGCGTCTTGGGTTCGTCAATCTTCATTGTTGATGAGCGCTCCTGCTCCGTCAGGTACAGGTTGACCTCGTCCCACTTAAGGCGCTGTGAGGGCTCGGCCGACTCGGTGTTAGTGGCCGACTGGCGACGAGAGGCGGTTATGCGGGCGGTGGATGACGAGCGGCGATGGCCAGCGTTGAAGCTTGTATTTTCGAGGGTGATTTCCTTGCTCATGGCACGCGGGCGAATAGGCCTAGAGGCGGTCGTCTCATCGGTTGAAGAAGCCTGATGCGTACCGGAATGTTTGAGGATACCTGATGAGGTCGGTTTAGTATCAGTCGTCGGTGGGACAACTATCGAAGTCCAGCCAAGTTTCTCTGGCGCTCTTACCTTTGGGCCGGGGCGCATCGGGGCCGGGCGGCGTATGAATGGGGGAGTCGTCGACGGCGGAAGCCATGTCTGATGTGAGTCTTTGCAGACGCAGAAGAGACCCAATCTGGAGTAAATATGCTGATAGGTGCTCACGGGATAAATTTCGAGAAAGCAGGCAGCGTGAGATGCAGGAAGATGGTTAGGCTATTTTGTTTTTGGGCCGTTTGAGCGGGGTTTGGAAGGGTTCTCAGATGGCGGGGTGACGCTGTAGGTTTGGGCAAATGAGAGAAATCAGCAGCGACGCCAGTTGAGGCAAAACATATGGGTAAATTACGATTTCAGGAGCTGATTGTCTCAGGCGAATCGGCTGATTCAGTCCTTTACAACTGGCCAGGACCCATATGACAAGATTTGTGTAGGCCGCCACCACCAATTCCATGCGGCCGAGCGATGACGCACAAGGCACGCGGGCAAGGCCACAGTGGAGGAGGTACTTGTCGTTGTGTTAATTTGGGGCGGAAAGGGAGGTACCTAAGGGCGGACACCATCAAGTACTAAATAGCAACACTCAGTTCACACGACCACGTGCCCGCATTTTCCGTAGTTGTATGGTAAAAAGATACTTATTATTTTACTTGTCGCTCTAGTACGAGTCGGGTAGTGGCTAACCAATAGCCTGGCTCCTAGGTGTGAGCTGTGACGGGGTAGTAGAACAGCAAACCAACATTGATTGTTTAAACCAACGCTAAGTATTAAAAAGATGATGGAAAGAAAAACAATACTGAGAGAGAAGCAAGATAAGGAAGATGACGGAAAGAAAGAAGAAAGGCCAGAGAGGAAGACGGGAAATATGACGGGAGAAGAAAAACAGTCTATAAGGGAAGAAATACAACCCCGGACGAAAAAAAAAAAAAAAAAGGTGTCAAAGTAACTTCAGTGGCGTCTTTTCTGAGATTCAAAATCGTGCCAATTCTCATTTGATTCATATATCGGGTTCCCGAGAGAAGCTCTCATAAAGACTATGGTAAGTCTAATGTATCGTAGATGTCTGTTAACATCACTCAGTCGGCCATAAATCAGTTGCGGCGTCAAGTACAAGTATTCACTCGACCCGACATGCAGGCTATTTATCTGAACTCGAGCTATTTGGCGCAATCGTGCCACAACTTTCCGTCCCACCAGCAAGGGCTTCTCTCAACATGGGCAGGCGCAACGTGCCCGTCGACTTTGACGTTGTCATCTGTGTATTCATTAGTTCAAGTCCTGTCCCTCAACCAGTTTTGTCCAACGCACCAATGGGGACGGCGGCGGCGGCGGCGGCCGAAACAAACATCAGCAAAGTGGCGAACTGCATCTTGAGAATAGAATAGATGTGAAGAGAGTAGGTTGTTGTAGCTTTTGAGTGATCTCAGTGTATTGTGTCTGATGAAGACAGAGTCAAAATTCTGGCTTTTTCCGGGGAACAGGCAGCTGCTTATATACTTTTGGGTTTGGTCTCTCAGACACAACACATCAAGGCCCATGACTCGACCGCTTCGCCGCCAAGGACTCTGAAGGCGCAAAAGAGTTGTTGATCTGCCGAGATTCAACTAGTATCTAATGGAAATACCTGCCGAGAATCTTGAATAGGAGTTGCCGAGCACTGCATGCCAATGCTTGGCCCGTGGAATCTAGATGTTCCGAGGAGGCGAATGACATGATTCGTGACCTCTTTCGGAAGGTCGGCAGGTAAGCGTTTCACCAATAATAGCTTCATAACCGTTGTAGATGACCGAACCGCGCGGTCATGCCGGCATTTGATCTTGCATGGGACTATTTGGCAATTGGCGGCAATTGCTGGCCCGGAGACTGCTGAGAAACGGCCCGCTCCGATGCCCGCACCCGCTTTAACAGTGAATGCCGCATAAGCTTATCGAGACCATCGCGCAACCACTTTATTGGCAATACATCTTTATAACTATTCACTAAACCGGAAAATACTGGAGGAAAACTGTTTCCCCTTTCAGGTATACAATGAACACATGTCCTGATTCCCCCAGGCTTTCACGCGGAGCGAGGAACGAGCGGAGACCTTCTCGTTCTTAATACGAGCGTGTCTTGGCATACATTTCACGATACAGCCATTTAATGACTAGCGGTGACTTTTTGCTGCAGTTTCAAAAGTTCATTTCGCGCGGAGCAATTACAATGTGGGAGTCGTAGAATCTTAAAATCAGATCGCTTCGCTACCCCTCACGTCAAGAGGCGATATCATCCCAGTTAAATAATAGTTTTTGACGAAAATTATTAGCTCATTCGGGACCTGTGCATCACAGTTTACCGCAAGTGTGTGGCCGATGTAAGCGCCCCAAAGAGGAAGCGTGTCGGAGGGCTCTTTCGCATCACCAGTCCCAACAAAGCTCACGATACTGGATATTCAATTACATCCTAGTCTACAGCCAGTGCTTGTCCAAGTACTTCCTTGGTCTTGGCATATGGCGCGGAGCAGCGAGACCAAAAATGATCTATCAAGCGAGATGGGGTGACAGACAGGGGGTTGGTGTCAGATTCGGGCCCTCGCCATTTAAGCGCCGGGATTCGTCGATGGCGGGATCACGCCGCACTGGCACTGACGCACGGGGAAGAGCCGTGGCTAGTCAGTCCCTCTGCCCTGTGGGATGCCAAGGATTGAGGACGGGATCGCCGGCTGTTAGACATCTGCGCACCCACAGCTTGGGACTTTTCAAGCTAGGGCCAACATTCGACAGTCTGGTAGAAAAGGGAAAGAGATGTTTCCGGGGAAAGTTCCATAAAAAGCACACTGAGAAGAAAACAGAATATGTAACTAGGGCTACGAAACAGGACAGGAGTTGTGGTTGGAGTTGCGATTGCGGCTCCTCTGGCCGCCAAGGCTCACTTACCACCACACTCGGTCCGGCATTAAGCTTCTTCTTTGGGCGACAGAGTTATAAAGTGCATTAACACCCACTACATTTTTCCTGACTTCATGACAAGGCAAGCGAAAGCGAAAGCTTGAATACCTAAAGTTATTCGCTGGGTCTTGATCTTGGGAACGCGTGATATGCACTGCTCGGGCTTAAGTTTCTTATGTTGACCAATGCTCGGCTCAACCTCATCTAACCTACACCTAATTACCGTTTTGAAACCTAACATCTTTCATCTTTTGCCGCGTACTGGATTTTCCGTCACATTTTGCGCTGCTTTCTCTCACGCCAAGGCTTTGACTAACCGGTTGACAAATACTGACGTAAGCCGCTTTGCCCACCAGTCGCGAGGGAAGTTTTAACAACAACTTCCTGCATTAATAAACCCATGTCAGGAAATAACTAGCAATTCGTAGCCGCTATGCTCCGCCTGCGCGTCTAGAAACTCACCTTACACCTAAAGGAGAGAAGTCGAGGAAGATCCGCCTGCGCCACCCCGGCTATGCCGACTCTGGAAATATCTTCGTTCGCTTGTCGCGCTTGACGATGGTGGATAGACCGCACACGTGGCCTGCGCCGTGTTCGCAGATTTTCGATGGAACGGCTACTTGTCCCTGACAACAGCAGGCGACCCGACAGAAGAAAAGCTAGGCGATATACTAATGGAGAATAATTATTACTTTCACGTGCCCGACTCAGCCAAACACGACGTCATCGCCAACTTTTATCAGTTGCATTTTTCCTCACGGCAGACTGCCACCCTCGGCATAGAAGGCGCCCATCTTCTTCTAAAGCCAAATAATTATAGTCTTTAAGAAATTCCATATTAGATGTCACGGACCTGATAGATATAGTGGACGTTAGGGATGTTTAGCCTCGTTGGCTACCATTGCTGGATCTTCTTGGTCTCCGTGGCCGAGTGGTTAACCTAACGCTACCGCTCCTCACAATAGTATCCGCATAAATGCGTTGTCTAGCAGTTGCAGAACTTCACATGTAATGTAAATGGAAACCATCACATCTGGTCGAGCCCAACAGCGAGTAACCGAGATCAATTCGCGAATAAAGTACCACGTTTATTTTCATCATACATTATACATATAGAAGAGGACACGGAAATGATCATTGTATTGTTGAAAAACAGCGACGTCATCCGCTAACCTTGACACAGATGCCAACTAACAAGTTGATTGCGTGTAGCTCTAATACTCGAGACTTGTCGACAAGTACATCTCAAGCTGTACATGGGTGTAGTCCCTGCCTGCTGCACATTACTGCTGACGGCATTTCTCAATGGCTTCTAGGCCTTGCTGGTTGCACTGGTCGAACGAGGGGTTTGGCTCTGTCTGGCATTTCTGAAAAGCGTTTGAGCCCTCGCGGTTGCAGTCAACAGGCTTCTCGGGGGAGCTCTGTCCGTCCTGTGCCATGGCCTCTTTGAGCTGCTTTTCAATTTCTGACCACTCGACAAAGTTCGGATCTCCGGATGACGTTCTGAAGGACAAGCAGTCAAATTTGTCCTTTGCAAAAGGGCATTGTGGCGGATCTTCTCCGTCGCCGCGCGCGCGCTCGCTATAGCCGGGTGGGCTTTTAGCTCCCGCGCAGCCGAAGGGAAAGTACCAATCGTCAGTGCCGTCGGGCTTCACTCTGACAATGACTTCCTGCACAGGGCAGGGAGAGCCCTTCTGAGCAAGGAAAGCACCGCCGTAAACACAGTCGTCTGCACATCTCCAGTGATTCTCGGCGATCTTGACGCCGGTAACTTGGCCACCCGAAATTGCGTTGACGCCAGCGGCGGCACTTAGTAACAAGGACAGGGTGAGCATGGTAGCGGAGTGTCGGACGTGAGTTGGTTGTTATCGATGGGGAATGATAGGTGAAGTAGATTGAAAGATTGTAGGTTGGTTCTTCTGATTGTCCTGGGAAGAAGCTGCTGGACTGATGCTCTACGTGCCAGTCATACAGCTTTATATAAGAATTGATAGAACCCAGACAAGACCTTCAGCCGACTACAAGACCTACAAAGTAACTATTACATCTCCCCTTCAATGAATTAGCGCCGGAGACTCCGACGGCTCTAGATGGTATGGGATATTCGGCTGTGCTGTCTGTATGCAGCCCATAATCATAGTGTGAATATTGAGCATATTATAGTACTATCCTGTCACGTAGCAGGGATACACATAGATTTAACCGCCACCACCGAGTCAGCAACTAGGTGGCAGGGCATAAGGTACTTGACGGCCACCACGCGGGCGAGAATAATGAGGCAGTTCACAGGACACTTTAGCATATGGGGACCAATATCAACCACCCTAGCCTTAGAAGCTTATTCCGGACCTCGCACGTTCTTCAACATATGTTCTTTTCGCTTACGTGTTCTTGCGCCTGACTAGTTGCCATCTAACACAACCCAAGGGGGTGGCTATGGACAATGGGTCTCAGCACCTTTTAACAGCCTGACATATTCCAATAGGCTTCGTGAATGCCGTGGAAACATATGAACTTTGTCTAGCGTAGAATCATTTCGACGCTAGGATAGTTAGAATCCTTTGACCGAGGTCCCGACCGAAGTGCCGACTGATATGTGGATCAAACATACACGGAGTCTGCCCTACGGCCTGTTAAGACGCACGCCGGGGCTCCCGCGCAGGCATTCCATCAAGTTATTGTATTCATACCAGAAACTCGTTATCGACCATTAACGTTTACGTGAATAAAATTCGACCTGCTAAGTAGTTTTTTGAAACAAGGGACTTGGTGAGAAACTTGGTGATGGGTTGTTGGTTGTAGGGTTATAGGGTTATTGGGGATAAAGAGGGTAGGTTGGTAGTTTACGTCAATCAACCTTGTACACTTTTTTGCAAAATGAGTGTAATTCATGCCTTGAGTAACATGTAAAATGATACGGAAACCATCGGTCTAATTCGAATTAGTCATGACAGCCAACAGGCCCCGAAAAAATATCAGGCAGCAGTCTGCCAAGCTCCTTTTCACGGCGGTGATCGCATAATGGAGTACAGGGGGGCGACACGTGGAAGCCCTTATCTGGTATTTCGTGTACATAGAACTGACCCGAAAAGGAGAGAAGGGATAAGTAGAATAAGCATAAAGCGGTTCCCGCCGGGGAGGGGGGCGAAGCACATCGGAGTTTAGGCAGGCGGGGGTCGCCCACTTGTCAGATAAAACGCCAACCTATACGGAGTAGTATTAGTCTGATGGGAACCTGTGTCCGTGGGGGTCACTTGAACATTTTTCTGGCTTGTTTTATAGTTGGCCGAATAACTTGACTGAATCACTTGACGAACAGCGTGTCGTGGGTACCAGACTTATACTAACTTGGCATGGAAGTGGTGGTAAACTATTCTGCTTCACTCAAGAGGAGCAAACAAGACGTAATCACTCAGCCACATGATAGTGCCTACTAGCAGAGATAATCAGCACTGCCCTTGCCATCTTGTCAACTCTGAGTCGTGCATTTACTTTCCTAGGCTTTGTATCACACGCACGTTCAAGTCCATCATGTTGTGTGTTTAGCAGACAGTAAGCCGAGAGACCCGTGTGTTCACTTGAGCGTAGTTATGAGCATGTAACAAAAGAGGCGCTGACTCGCGACACCGGACCGCGCAAAGCGCGGCGCGGTTTCGTGCGCCCTGTGGGACAAAGGGGCCGTCTCCGTGCCAAAGCCAGCAGCGCTATAGCATGGCTTTCCAAGATAAGTTGACAGCTGTCTAGGAAACGCAGCATCGTCATGGACAAGGATATCCACTGGTTGGTGAGGAGAGGGTATTAGCACAAGACTCAAAGTCAAAAAGCGACAAGGGATATGCGGGCGTTGCAAGTCGACCGGCAATGGGAGGGAACACTATGATAGCTACAATAAAGGTCTCAGTTATCGGTGCCCGACGGCGCCGACAGATACGAATGAGGACGAGTACCCTGTTGTTGGTGTCATAGCAAGCCCGGCAAAAGTTCCTGGCGTAATTATATGGTCAACTCGATCGTGGACCCAATCCATATCCTTTACAGAGCTGGAGATGTTGGAAAGATTCGTACATGACCAACATCCGCTGGATTAGCTCAAATCCCAATAACCATCGAATCAGGTCGGTTCCGGTATGGACGAGAAAGAAACATGCCGTCCTCGTCACCGAGTTTATAACGGCAGCGGAAGCGTGTCTTGTATGCTGACCCTAAGACGCTTTGCTTGGTATTTGTGACAAAAGCAGGTGTGCAAACGCAACCACATCCAACACCTGCAGCTAACTGCCCTGTGTGACAACAGAGTAGCAGGGCTGATTAGTCAGGTGAGCCCATCCGATTGCCGCTCTCGCTCTCACCAAGGTAACCGTTCCACGCTGCCAAATCCATCGCGCCATAATCACTCACCACCATGCCCGATAGGCTAGATCAAGTGCTTCCCCGATCATTATTCAACAAATGCGAGTTCATCTCCGTGGGCGCGACGGGATGGGTATTTAAAGTTGCGCCCGGCATCGCCCTCAAATACGTCTGCACAGGCCGTCTCGACGAGTTCCGCCGCGAGAACAAAACGTACGAGCTGATTGAGCAGCAACGCAGCCCTCCTCCCCCGTACTTTATCCAGAGCTTTCTCCGGCTCCCCTACGCACACTTTATGCAGTGCATGCCCGACTGCCTCGACCTTCGCCTGCGGAACAATCGGCGCCAAGACCCCAAGACGCTCAAGTGCTTTGAAGTTGTGCGTTGGGAGCCGACGGCCAAGATTGAGCAGTGGGCGGTGGAATTGTCCAGCGCACTCGCTTGGCTGGAATCCCTGGGCTTAGTCCAGGGGGATCTGCGCCCGTCCAACATCCTCCTCGACAGCGACAATCACGACCACCTGAAGCTGGTCGACTTTGACAGCTGTGCCAAGATTGGCGATGTAGATCCCGGACTTCCACCGCCGTGGTCTTCTCCAAACCACAGATTTTACGGGGCTGGGACCGAGCAGTTTGCATTCGGCTCGATCCTCTACAACATGACGCGTGGCCTCGAGCCTTACGAGGATAAAGGCCCGGAAGTCATTGCGCTCTTCCGTACCATGGTGTTTCCGGAGCTGTCCGACTCCCGGTTAGATGTATTGACGTTTCGATGTTGGAGGGGTGAATTTGCGACCTTGGCCGATCTGGCCAAGGATTGCGCGACGCTTGAAGGTGCTAGGTCGGCTGCAACGGCGACCGCGACTGATGATGAGTACACAGCAAGAATGAAGAGGACTTGTGAAGAATTACTGCGTACTAAATTGGCAGATTTAGGTGATGAATTACCTCAAGATATGTAGAGAGGCTGTCACGACGAGCGAAGCATTAGTCAGGCTATATACTCGGTAGACTTGACGTTTCCTATGTTCCCGCCTTTGTTAGCTGTGTGTGTCTAATAAAGTTGCTAGTTATATGCTGCGCCGTGTAAGTCGAGAATCAGTCTCTATAGATGTCTTTTACTAAAAAGCATTAGAAATTAGAAAGCCCTCAGGCCCCGAAAGCAAATCAGTAAAAAGCAAACAGCAGCTGCCACTTTGCTTTCCAAGACTCATTTGTCCAACAACAATTTTACCACATGTTCAGAATTCTGTTCTTCTGCCATGTCGAGTGCAATCTCCCCAAACCGATTCGCCAGCTCGGCATCCGCTCCATTCTCCAGCAGCACCTCGACGACCTTTTCGTGCTTGGCCGCGACGGCAATCATCAGCGCAGTATCCCCATTCTCGCCGCTCGTCATATTCACATCCCCGCCAGCGCGAATCAAGTCCCGCACGAGCAAATGGTGCCCGCCGGCCACAGCAGACGGCAGCGGTAAGCGGCCTTGCGCGTCGGCAATGTCCTGCCGCGCTTGGCGGCGCACAAGAAACTGCGCCGTCTGCACATGCCCTTCCAGAGTGGCAAGGAGAAGGCTGGTCGCGCCAGTGGGGGAACTGCCCTCGTTCAGCCGGGCATCAATGTTGGCGCCTTGCTCGAGGAGCTGCAAGACTGCTCCGCGCTGGCCTATCCTGGCCGCAAATAGCAACGCAGCGTCTAGCCAGGCTTTGCGATGCTCCGTGTCGGGAATCTCTGTGTTGTTTAGAAGTACATTGACAGTTTCCGGATTGTCGTACTTGAGGGCATACTGAAGGGGACAGTATCCAGCACCGATGATTGTAGGATCGGCCTTGTGCTTCAGAAGCAGTTTGACAAAGTCCAGCTTACCCCGTACACAGGCCCGATGAAGCAGGCCATCTTGATAGCCAACGGGGTCGGGGTTCGCGCCATTCTCCAGCAGAAATGCCGCCAATTCAAGCGTCGTGGCATTGTAATCCGAGTCAGCTGCCAGCACCAGCGCAGTATCGCCGGACTCGCGACGAGCATTGACATTGACATTGCCTTTGCGGCAGAGCATCTTCACCGTTTCTACATGTCCACGGGCCGCTGCCTTGATCAAAGCTTCCTCACCCGGCGTCTTATTGTCGCGGAGCGCGCCTTGACTGATCAAGAATTCCACCAGATCAACCCTGCCCTTGTCTGCTGCGCTCTCCAGCGGGGTTTCTTGATATCGATTGGGCGCGTGGATGCTGATATTGCGTCTCTGGAGCAGCATTCGTGCGACCTCCATGTGCCCGTTCTCGACAGCCGCGGTGAAAGCAGCTTGGTGTGTAGCCTGAGAGTAAAATACGAGTTGCTTGTCTTCGTAGTCGAGCAAGAGTCGAGTTGTACCTTGACTTCCATCGACAGCAGCCCAGTGCAGGGTCGGAGCAACTTGAGCATCAATGTGTAAGTTGGCGCCATGATCCACGAGATACTTGACGGCGTCTTCCATGCCAAAAAGGGCAAGGCGGTGGATACAAGGCCATTGATCCCAGATCTTGGTGTTGACGTCGGCTCCTTGCTCAACAGCCTCCCTGATGGCAGACAAGTCTTTATTCTGAACAGCACATTGTAGCAACGAGTCGACACGGCTTTGCTCATGGGGCCTCAAGTAGTTTGGTACGTAGAGGACCTTTCCAAGCCCGTTTTCCTCTTCCTCGCAAATCAAAAGTATCGCGCCGGCACCTCGACTGGGCAAGAAATCCATAATGTTGTTGTAAAGAAGCGCAGAGTCGTAGTTGTCGAGGACCAGCAGCCAGGGATGCCAGAGCTCTTCGAGAAAATTGCGCACAAAATTGATTTTATCTGCGCGGGCACCGTGAATAGTCTGGTTGACAGTGGCGTACATGCGCTCAAATCCTAGATTCAGATTCTCGAGCGTAGAGGCGTCCAGCCAGAAAACGGTGCGAAACTGTTGCAGCTCGTGGGCGGCTCGGCAGTATCCCAGGGCAAGCTGCGTCTTGCCTGCGCCTTTCTTACCAGAGAGCAGCAAAACGGTGGGCGAGGTGACTTGTGAGCGAGACGCGTCATAAAAGTGAGCGTCGAGCTGCTCAAGGAGACTTTGGCGCTCGACGTAAGCGTCAGCCAGTTTCTCGCGCACGTCGTAATACGTCTCGTCGAGCACGTCCTTGGGCGCATCGGCCGAATCAACAACGTGGTGCAGAATCAGGACAGAAATGTACGTGTTGAGATTTCGCTCGATCCGCGACAGCTTCTCCTGGTGCTTGATGCTCGTCATGACCTTTTTGAGCTTGGTCTTTAGAGAGTCGCCCGGTGTGCAGGCAATCTCTTCCAGCATGGCCTCGACTTCCTGGACCTGGGTCAGGCAGCCCGACACGATGCCCTTGAGGATGCATCTCGTGTCAAAGTCAAAGGCGCCGACGCGCGAGTCCGACTTGATCCTTGACAGCGAGTTGGCCAGCAGCGGCAGGTGCATCGATATGCCTTGCAGCGCCCTGGGAACCTGGCCTGGGTGCTTGGCGGTCAAGTCTTGCAGGCGGTCTGCGATTTGGAAGCCAAACTGCACAAACTGTACAATGGACGACGCCAAGCTAATGGCGCTCAGGGGATCCATGGCCACGGCGTTGGATTTTCGACAAGGACGAGGCCAAGAACACGGACGAGGCCAACAAGGCAGAGTCGTAAATCTTGTATCTTGTGGCTTCCGTGAGGCTGATTCCGCTGCGGCCATGTAGCGGGGCAACTCATTTCAACATGTACTGCCGACCAAATGACAGGAGGATATTACGAGGAATTGAAACCCAATTCAAGCCAATGATTATATTAAATGACTGGTTGACTTTTCTACTCTAGCGCTACGTAGTGATTGTAGTTGGAGTAACTGTAGGCCCATTAACGTGTGCTGCAGCACACAGCGAGACCTTTTTTTTTTTTTTTTTAGCATGTCACCGGCGGTTCATGTCATGGTAAATTAAAACGGAGACAATTAACAATGATACTATTTCTTAATCATTTATTTGCAGTTTTATAGATGTGGCTTCTACACCAGCGTGGTAGCACAAGGCGGGTATTGTGTGAGAGCGCAGCCCTCTCTGCTTTCTCGCCGTGCTGGCCACGAGCATATCCAAGGTCAATAAAAGCACAATTCCACGAGAGATCCAAGAACACTATACAAAAACACCAATACACGCTTTGTGGAAAATGTCCGCTCCCACAGTGCTGCAGCGGGCTCGGAATGCAATCACAATAGCCGCTTATACGAGTCCTCCTCATCGTCGCAGGATGAGAGCGACACACATGCCCCTGATTCCATAGGGAGTCTCTTCTCGGGGCTATTGTCACTTCTTCCTTTTCTTGTTTGACGTAGACTTTTGACCATCAGACGATATAGTAGCTTCGGCGGCAAGACGTCGACTGCGACGTGGCGAGGGGGCGGTCAATTGGCTGCTCGTTCCTTTGCGCTGCGACGTGCGAGGCTGTTGACCTCCCGTTTTCACTCTCTTCGAGGTAGGCGAGGACGTTTCTTCAGACCTACCTCGCTTCATTTTGCCTTTGTGCTTGCCGCCGGGAGTAGGCCCCGCCTCACCTTTGTCTTCCTCTTCTTTTCGAGTGTGCTCCGTATTCGGTCCCTTTTTCTCTTCTTCTTTTTCTTCTTCTTCTTTTTCTTCTTCTGCCGACTCAATCAACGCAATCTGCTTTCGAGCCCATATACCTCGTTTTTCTTGCCTCCGTAACAACCACTCCCAATGCCGGTACTCGGCAGTTTCCCGGAGCAATTTGTGCACTGCAGCTGTTCTTGCTTCAAGCTCAGCATTGACTTGCTCCAGTTGCACTTCTGGAGGCTCCGTTCCCTCAAGAATTGGTTCAGTAGGTTCTGAAACCCAACTATGCGCTTCAAAAGCTTCCCATGCCCGATCGGCCTTGCCTTGCACCTTTCCAAGCTTCGTTGCGTAGGAATCTTGCCAGTAATAAATATAGTCAAGATACTCTACCCACGTTGTCCAAGTGTCTTGTTGGCGAGGATTCTCGGCCAACTTGACCGGTTTCAAAAATCCATGGCTGGAGAGTCGTTGGTTAGCTGCTTCTGTGTAAGCGGAAAGAGTACTTCCCGGCGGGCATTCAACCGCCGACTCAGCCTGAGCTCGATAAAAGTTCCACAATCTCCTCGTGGCAGCTTCAAACCTCTTCTTCTTTGCCCAGCTTCCATGTCCTCGGTCAGAAAAATATTTGATTTCCGAATCCAAATGCTCGCTGAAACCCTCGCCGCTCTCGGCCTTGCCACGGTTATCCCACTGCCACTTGTGCCGGAATTCGAGCCAGTCCTCGAGTTGGCTAGAAAAAACAGGCACAACATCATCTTTGTGGAAGCCCTTGTAGTCCTTGTCAACCCAAAGCCTCTGCTGCTTTTTCTTTTGTCCTTTGGTCACCTCCCCGCTCAGATATTCAAGCGGCAATGCGGGGCGGCCCTGCCTTTGAACAAGCTCTTGGTAGGAAATTTCTTCGAGCCTCACATTACTCTCGGGCGGTGGCGGAGATCCTGTACAAGACCTATTAGAGGAACCCAGATTTGAAGGCTCCTTCCTGTCGAGTACTGCGGCCAAACGCTCAAACAACTCGCCCACATCCAAATCTTTGCCGGGAAGCCGTTGGAGGGCAGTGCTTTTGGACAACTATAGTTAGCTACTGAGAAGGCTGTCCAGAGTCAAACTCTGGCATCTTTGAAACCTACGTGATTTTGAGGCCGAGCTCGTCGCGCTCAGGGGTCGAAAGGCGGTCGACGCCAGTCACCGCGTCCGAGAGGTCCAGATCGCCGCTGCCAATAGCGCGGCACGCTATCAAGAAGGAATCTAAGCGGGATTCGTCCCAAGATAAAATATCTCGGGCGCATGCAGGCTCATTTGGGCGCGACATTAAAACATCAACCTAGACGCAATGCGCGTTGCAGTGTTTGTGAGCGTGCCGGCCAGCCCAATCCATTGGGATGGTTACACTTGTGCTTAGTCACCCGAGTTCTTCCCTGGAGGCAACTCCCAATCAGCGACAATATTCGAAAATCAAAAACGTTCTAACGGCATTGAACAATGATAATTATGCGTACTGTCTGTTATTGCAGCTTCACAGTTGCGTCGGTATGATCCGCTTGAGATCAGTCGTCACCGTAGCGCGACAGCTAGTCAGACGGCTTTCTGTTAATGCTCTGGACGCGGAAAATCTAGCCAAAAAGTACCAAAACCAAGTATAGGAATGACACGAGAATATGCAGCTTCATACATAGTAATCCCAGCCATTCTTCACGTCACTTTAATCTACTGCGCTTATTTGCGATCCCGACCTTGCCCCGCTCAAGTAGCTGGGACTTATTACTGCCCTTCTCCGCGGCCCTACTATCCGGTCTTTCTCTCTTACGTTGGTCAAGGCTCTCCGACCCCGGACCTGGCGTATTGTCAGGATTCTTGGCGTCGCAGTTGGCAAGGTCATGCATGATTGCCATTCGGAGATCTGAACCTAGGGAATTCGACGCTGACGAGCGCGGCTCGGCTGCCGCTACCGCACTGGCCGGGTTTCTTGGCGGCGCCGGGATGTAGTCGGCATAGTCGCTTAGTTCGTTGGATATTCTATGAGCCTCATTTGCCACTCTCTCCGCTCTATGTCTATAAATAACCGTAGACTGTTCCTCGATGAGAGCATCATTGGTCCTGTCGGCGTCGTCGAATCCCAAGCGTGGACTTTGAGATGTATATTCAGGCTCGGATTCGGCTTTCACCGTGTCCTCATCCGAGCTATCGCCTTGCACAAGGCTTACTGTAGCCTGTGCGCCCGCAGAGTACTCTGCGGGTCGAGTTTGAAACTCTTGAACAGCAATGCGAAAGCATGCTTCGGCCCGGCACCTCTCCTTTGCCTCAAATTTGAGCATGTACTTGAGAACAAATTTGAGTACAGGCGTGTTTTCCTCCTCCTTTGCGTATACCTCTCCAGATGAAATCAGAAAATGCGCCCATTCGGGCATCTCTCCCGTGACTCCTGCCTGCTTCCTGTCGTTCGCGTTCGGGCGTCCATCGCATTCCATGGTCAGTAGCAAAGCTCCGAGGGACCAAATATCGACCTGGCAATCGTAGATCGAACTGTCCTGTCCAAGTGCTACTTCAGGGGCCCAGTAATACGGCGTGCCTCGGTTTCGAGTCTGAATCAGATCTTCCGATTTTGCAAGGCCGAAATCGCCGAGCTTGACGTGCACAGCAGGTTGAGTCCATATCTGCACGAGCACGTTCTCGGGTTTGATGTCACGATGTACAAGAGGCACGCGTCGATTATGTAGGTAGTTGAGAGCGTTGAGAAGTTGCACTGCTATTTGCTGGTTCTGGAGGCAGGTACTAGTCGTTATATATTCGGCGAGGGACTTTCCCGGCGCATACTCAAAGTAAAGCTTCGGAATAGGCGTGAGGCTATGCAGCATCAATTCAATAATGTGTGGCTGTACGAGTGTTAGTAGGCCAAACAGCTATACCAGATGAATTTTCACCCACATGGCTCAGGTCGCGCATCGTGTCTGTTGCAGCCACCAGCTGCAGCCACCAAATGCAGCGCTCTCATTAGCTCGCTACGTCAAATGACCCATAACTATATAATAGACCTATAACTCTTAATAGGGCAAATATAGCCCTAAGTAAGTAAGAATATTAATACTAAGAACCCTATATATTATACTATATAACCCCTTATAATACTAATACTAATTAGTAGTTATAAAACTATAGATAATTAGGAATTACTAAGAAGAGATAAGCTTTTTATTTTAATATAAAAATATTATATTACTAAATAAGCTAATTTAATAGGTCTAGCTATAAATATATTACTTCTTTATAGAGTTTTTTTAAATATAACCTCTTCTTAAAAAAAATCTAGTAATTATTAAGTTACTAATTCCTAAAGAATCTAATTATCTTATTTTATTATAAGAAATTAAAATTACTAAATTTATCTAATAATATAATATCTTTATTATAATAAAATAATAAGAATATAGATAATAAGGGAGCCTTTATATATTTATAAATTATTACTAAATATATAAAATTTATCTTAAGTAATTAAAAAGATATAGAACTATTAATAATTAATATACTTATTACTATTATTACCTAAATTAATAATATTATTATTAATTTTATTTATATAAATAAAGATAATAATCTAAGAGAGATCTTTATATATATTATTAAGGATTTTACCCTTTAGATAATAATAACCTTTATTAAGGGAAACCTAATTATTATCTATAGCTTTTATAACTAGCTATATAAATATAATATTTATATAGTTAGATAGCTAAGATACTTAATTATAAAAGTACTAGAGGACTTATATAAGAAGGAGGAAATACTAAAATAAAATAATAACTAGCTACCCTAAGTTATCTTTAAGAGAAGAGTAATAAAGGCTATAGCTACTAGAGTAGCTACCCTTAGGGCTAATAATAATATATATTAACTAGAGATAGGTTAAAGCTAAGGC
This sequence comes from Beauveria scarabaeidicola, assembly GCA_037289395.1. Taxonomy (NCBI): domain Eukaryota; kingdom Fungi; phylum Ascomycota; class Sordariomycetes; order Hypocreales; family Cordycipitaceae; genus Beauveria; species Beauveria scarabaeidicola. The sequence goes on along the minus strand of JAEIJG010000317.1, from coordinate 11,568 downwards.
TAGAATATTAGTAGCTAATTATAAGTTATTAATATCTTTTATAAGCTTAAATAATTAGTAAAAAGTTACTTAGACTATAAGAAATACTTTAGTAAGAGGGATAAATTTATCTATATTAAACTTAATATCTTTTATAATAAATATAATTACCTTAAAGTATTAGAAGTAATATAAGTAAAGGTACTACCTATTATACTAATTAATGCCGCCTCTAAGTATTATATAGTATAATTATCTTACCTTAGGCTAGATTATAATAGTCTTATATTATATATTAAGTAATACTTTAAGTCACTAATTATAATAGAGAGATATTATACTAAGTAATATACCCTTAGTCTTTAGAAAACTATTAATAAGAGCCCTAGTAAGCTTATAACTAAATATATTAATTATATTATTAACTAAATTTAAAAACTATATTATAGCCTTAACTAAGAAAAAGGTAATAGTAATAGTAAAAAAAGAGAGGCTCTTTATAATACTATTATTAATATTAAAGCCTATATTATAGTATTAATAAAGCTAGACCTAATATTTAATAGCCTTACTACTAAGCTTAAGTAGGTAGTTAATTTATATAAGAAGAAGAAGGCTACTAGTTACTAGGCTACTTTTATTACTAATTAAGAATACTATAATTATCTAGTTAATAATAATAGCTACCGCCCCACTTATAATAATTAATACTAATAAGCCCTAAATACCTATAATAATACCCTAGGTAATTCTAGCTAATTTAGAGGGTATACTAAAAAGTATTATATATATAATAAAACTAGCTACTAGTTAATAAGACACTCTAACTCTAAGTATACTATATCTTATAATATATAGTTTAAAAAGAAGAACTATAAATTATTACTAATAGAGAAGAGGTTCTAGTTATTCTTAACTAAATTTAAAGGTAATAAATACCTTAATAAGGTAAATAAGCTATTAGAGTAAATATATATTACTAACCTCTTTAATAATAATAAATATAATAGTAAAGATAAACTTAGTAAGAATTTCTTTACCTTATTAATAACTATTACTAATAACTTCTTTATAGCTAATATACTTACCTTAGGTAAAGTTACTACTATACTTACTAACTCTACTACTTACTATGCCTTATTAGTTAACTAACTAAGCTAACCTAGTAGCTATAATTACTACGCTACTATTATACCTATACTAGACCTAGGGATAACTCTAGAATATAGTAATATTTATATATTAATATTAAGATATTATAAGTAGAGTTTTTAAGGGATCTTACTAGATATAGGTGCCTTAGGTAACTTAATAGTAGGTATACTATAGGTTAAGGTATTACTAAGAATAATACTATACCTTAAGATTAAAGATACCCCTATATTAATTATTAAATTTAATACTAGCTTTATTATATTTAAAGGTAGAGTTTATATACTAATAAGCCTAGGAATAATTAACTTTAGAATTCTATTAATATTAATACCTTTTCTATTCTTATTAACTAATATAAATAAAATAAAGGTTAAATTTAATAACCTAAATAACTTATTAATCTAAGGTAATAAATAAATCCTAGTTATAAGGTAATAAGGCTACCCCTAGTAATAAATTAATACTACTAAGAGTATAGTTTTTATACTCTCTAAGACCTAGCTTTATTAACTATATTAATAATTTAAATACCCCTTTATTAATTAATTAAGTTAAATCCTAAAGTATACTAATAAGGAATTTAATCTTAAGTTTATTAAGAAGATTAATAAAGTATACTATTACTACTAAATAAATATATAAGCGCTTAGCTAATTTAAATTTACCCTTAAGGATAACCCTAAGTTTAATTTTAAGATAATTATAGATATTTTCTATATTTAAGAATACCTAGTACTTTATATAGTTAATTCTACTATAGTATTTTAAGCTACCTAATTCCTAGTATTAACTAGCTAAAAGGCTTAAGATATATTTAATATAATTAAAAAATACTAGATAGATATATATATTAGTCTACTAGACTATATTATATATAATATTAATAAGAACTTTACTTTTATTAAATTTAAGGAGTATATAAAGTCCTTAAATATCTAGACTTATAAAGCCCTTATTAAAGCTTATAATACTATTAGTAAAGTAAAAAGGTACTATAAAGTCTTTTATTATACTTATAAAATCCTTAATAAAAAAATAAGTAATAATATAATATCTAACTAGAAATTATAAATAGTTATTAAAGCTATTAATAATACTACTAGATTTAATAATATTATACTAACTCTATTAGTATTTAGAGTATACCCCTAATTAATTAATACCTCTTTACTTAATATATCTATCTCTTATTATACTAAAGTTATTTAGAAAGCTATTAATAAAGTTAAAAAGCTCTTAACTAAGAGGTAAATAAGAGATACCCTTAGAATAAGGAATAGTCTAGTTATTAGCTATATTAGAAGCCTTCCCTTATAATTAAAGGTATTTATATTCTAAGAGAAAAATAACTAGTAAGGACTATATAGACTTATTATTATATATAGAGAGATATATACTTTAAATATATTATATAGTCTAGCTAATTTCTAGGTAATAGTTATTAGGCTATATCTAAGAGAGGCCCTAACTCTTACTACTAATAAACCTAGGCCTAGTATTACTAAAAAAAATAATATAAAGGGTATACTAATTACCCTTATTACTAATAATACCTTAACTAGAAGAAGTAATATAGAGGGTATACTAATTACCTTTATTACTAATAACACCTTTACTAGAAAAAGTAGTAGAGAGAGTACTATAACTACTCTTACTATTAGTAAGCCTAATACCCCTACTAGAAGAAGTAGTAGAGAGAGTGTTATAACTACTCTTATTACTAGTAAACCTAATAGTAATAGAGATATAATAAGGGAGAAAGTAAAAGAGGGATTAGAAGAGAGGCTAGTACTAAGGAGGTTAATATAACTAGGATATAGTAAATATAACTAAAATAAGGCCCTCTTAACTAAATCTATTTTTAATAAGGCTTTTTTTAATAAGATATCTTATAATAAATCTATACTTAATAAAGCCTTCTTAGTAAAGGCTTTTTCTAATAATACCCTCTTTAATAAGGCTTTTATTACTACTAAAGAATAAATTAATTAAGAGCTAGTTACTAAGCTATAAGAGAAAGGCCTAATAATTATATTAGGCTAGTTATTTAAAAAATCTAACTTTAATAAGATTAGGTAGCTATTTAATAGAGGTATCTTCTAATTTAAATAATATAATAAAAATAAGTATAACTAGTATTACCTTTTTAAGGTATAGATAATATATAAAGTAAAAGGTAAAGGCACTAATAAGCCTTATAAGAAATCTTATTTTATAATTTATAGTTATAATAACTAAGGTAAATTTATTATATTAATAGAATTATTAATAATCTAGAGGAATAACTAGAGGCTACTTATTATACTAGCTCCCTTACTTACCTAAAGAAAAATTAGCCTCTAGATAAAAGATATTACCTAAGTATATATATAATTAAATACCCTACTCTAATAAGTTATCCTTATAAAGCTACTATAATAACTTTATAATTAGTACCTAGAGGGTATAATTATAAAGGTAATTAAGCCTTTATATAGTATCCTAGAAGTAGGTATTTACTAGTAAGTAACCTACTTAAAGTACTATTATAAGTAACTTAGTATAATTACTTTAACCTTTAACCTATACCTTATAATCTCTATAGGTAATAAATTTAGCCTTATAAGAATATAAATAGATAATATAATAGGCCTAAGTAATAAGAGTTTTACCTAACTTAAGGATAAGAAGCTTATAGCTACTAGATTTACTACTAAGCTAAAGGAATTCCTTATAATAGAAATACTATTACTTTTTAATAATTACTAAATCACCCTAGGTCCTAATAACTCTATTATAATCACCTAAAAAGGGTAAGCTAATAGATTAGCCCTCCTAATAATAAAGTAAGAATATATAGAGTAATAAGCTTATAAAGTATACCTATTAACTATTTACTAACTAGCATATTTCAACTTCGTAAGTAGAAAACAGCGTGTGACCACATTAAGCCCGATCTAGTAATAAAATTAAAAAATAACTTATTAGATATTTAAAAACACATAAATCTACCCCTAGATAATAGTAGCTTAGAGCTACTTTACTAGAGGTAGTTATAGTAAGTGATTTACTACTAAAGACACACCTAAATATATCCTAATAACTAAATAATACTATAGTAAGCCTAATATAATTATAGCCTAACTAAGACTAAGATCTAAAAGAGAAATAATTAATAAGCTTCTCTTCTTAATTAAAGAAGAATTTAAAGACTAAGTAAAAGAACTATAATCTAAATATAAGTAAATATAAGCCTAAAGTAAAGCTAAGGTAGCTTTAATAAAGGCTAATATTCTAATTAATTATAAAATAGTATAAGCTATTATTAAAGAAATAGTTATATAGATATTTAAAGAGAGCTAGAGCGCTAAGTAGCCTTAGCTACTAACCTAGGTATAATCCTATACTAAGGTAGTAGTAGCCTAGAACTAGGCTAGCCTAAGGGTAAAGCTAGTCCTAGTTAAGTATAAATAAGAACTAGTTATTAATACTAGAGAATATACTTAGGAGATTAAGAACTAGTCCCCTTAGGAGGTTATAATAGTAGTTAATAAGATAATCTATACTAATACTATAGTAGTAGTATACTACCTCCCTTTAGGAGATATAATCTTAACCTTCTATTAAGAAGTAAAAGAATATATAAAAGATAAGCTATAAGTAAAAGTTATATTTAGCTTAGAGGTAACTTTATCTTAATAGGTTTATATTATAGTTATTAAAGTAATCTTACTTAATAAGGTTTTATAAGATATAACTAACCTTATAATAATACTTTTTATCTTTAATAAAGTAAATATTATTACTATAAAGGTATATTACCCTTAATTTAAGTCTAGGATAAAGGCCTTACTTATTATTAGAACTTATAATATAAAAATAATAAACTATTTATATAAATAAAAAGTCTTTTTTAACTTATAGATATTTTAATATAAACCCTTCTTAGATATAGTCTAGCCCTTATAATACTTTAGATACTACTAATATAAGTATATAAGAAAGTTCTATTAGAATAAAGAGTATTATAGTTATTATATATACTAGTCTTATCTAAGGACTAAGTTATACCTAGTTAAGGTAAATAATAAGAAAGAATAGTACTTAAATTATAAAGGTAATTACCTAGTATAGTCCTAAGACTACCTTATAATAAAGTAATACTAGGGCTAAGCCTAAGAGGTATACTACTTTTAACTAATATAGTTTAAATCTTATTACCTAAGGGAGGAGAGAGCCCTAAGGTCTCTAAGGGCGTTATTACCCTTAAAGAGAGCTAAGAGTATATAGCGCCTAAGGGGGCGCCTACTAGGCCCCTCTTTAGCTATATTTACTATCTAGAGGCCTTTCTTAGTATAAACTAATATACTAAATTTTAACTTTACTAATTTATAAGAGGGATTTATAAGACCTATACTAGTATTACTAACTAGAATCCTCTAAAGGGTAATACTAGCCCTTAGGGTAGGTAAAAGCTAGGCCCTAGATTTCCTATTATTAGCCCTTACTTTACTAACTAAGAGTAAGAACCTCCTCCCCCCCCTCTTATTATTACTTATAACCTTAGAAGTAAGCTAAGATATAGTTATAACTAAGCTAGTCTTACTTAAATAAATAAATAAAGATCTTTTTTTAAAATATTTATAAAGATAATAATAATATATAATTAACTCTTTATTAGGAGGATAGCCTAGATATTATAGTAATTTAGGAAATATTACTAAGTAGCCCCCTACTTACCCTTATATTAGCGCTATACTAGTGCCTTTAGGGGGGTAGGTAAATAATAACCTATATCTATAAAAGAATTAATAAATCTACCTAAGAAGAAATAATAAGAGATAATATATACTATATTTAATTCTATAAGAGTCCTCTTATCCTTATAAACCTTTACTTAGAGCTTAGTATAGACCTAGGCTAACTTATAAGTAATATACTACTAGCGCTAAGAGTCCTAAGAGCTATAGTAGGAGATTTTAACCTTTATTACCTATCTTAGGACTTATATAAAAGGAAATCTTTATATACTAATAAGATAATTAAGGCCCTAACTTATACTAGGACTACCCTAGTTACCCTACTAGAAATAGTAATATAGTATAGATATAACTATTATATAAGCACTTTAGACCTCCTTTAGGCTTTTTTATTACTAAGACCTTAATATATATTCTTAGACTAAGACTTATATAGCTTAGATTACTCCTTATAGCTATTAGAACTTTAAGCACTCTAAGTAAAGGTAACCCTTAGAGTAAAGAGATAAGGTAAGATTAATAAGAGTATTATATTAGTAGAGGTAATAGCTTAGCTCCTAGCTATAACTAAGTTATTAATATTTAATTCCTTATAAATAAAAGTAATATATAACTAACTTACTTTAGTACTTAAAGATATTATTAGGAAGGCTATCCCTAAGATAAAGCTACCTTAGGACTAATAACTAGCTTAATAGTTAGAGTTAATAAGGGGAGTAATAATAAAAATAAGATAAGCTTAGTAAAAGGCCCTAAGATCTAGAAACTAAGTTAACTAGGATATAATAAATATAGTAAAGAAGGCCTAGGCCTAAGCCTTAGCTAAGATATAATAAGTAGCCTAAAGAACTTACTTAGACTTATTAGGAGATACTCTAGCCCTATAGAGATAATACTAGTAAATTAAGAGATATATAGTAAGATATATAATAGATATAATCTTAGTACTAGCTTAACTAGACTAAAGGTTATTAGTATAAATAAGAGAAGAAAAAGTAAAAGTTCTTATTAAAAAGTTTTTTCCCCCCCTTATAAAGAGCGGCCTTAGTTTAGATCTAAGTAATAAATACCTAGTAGCTTACTTACTATAGGATATAGTTAAGATCCTAATATAAATTATAGAAGAAGAAGTAAAGAATACCTTATAAAGCTACTCTACTTAGAATATACTAGGTCTAGATAAGGTCCTATATAGCTTATTAAAAGCCCTTAGCCTTCTTATCTACTAGATACTAGTTAAGTTATTTAATATATCCCTAAAGTCTAGGTATTTCTTAGCCTAGTATTATACTAGTATTATAATTATATTTTAGAAACTAGGAAAATCCTTAGAGGAGCTCTAAATAGTAAAAGGCTAGTAATTAATAACCCTCTTAAATATAATAAGGAAACTACTTAAGAAGATCTTAGTTATATATATTATAGCTATAATAAAGGTATATTAGCTCCTCCTAAAGGGATAGATAGGTAATAAGAGAAAGAGGTTAATAAAAATAATAATCTTACTAGTAGTAAAGTTAGTCTTAGTAGCCTAGGCCTAAGGTAAAGCTATATTACTCTTATAACTAGATATTACTAGTATATTTAATAATATAAACTACTATCTACTTATCTAAGAGCTTTAATATCTTAAATACTTAAAGTAAATCTTAAATTTAATATAATCCTTTTTTAGTAATAAAATAACCTAGCTTTATATTAATAATAGCCTAATAGAGGAATACCTATTATAAAGAGGTATACCTTAGGGCTTATTACTATCCCTAATTCTCTTTATCTTATTTATAAGCTTACTTTATAAAGCCCTTAAGATAACCCTAGGCTTATAGACTATTAGGTTTATAGATAATATAAATCTCTTATATATAAAGAAAAATTATAATAAGATAAAGTATAGGCTTAAGATTACTTAGTTAATTTATTAGGAGTAGTCTTAAACCTACTACCTTAGCTTCTTAATATTAAAATTTAAATTAATATACTTCTAGTATAAGTATATATTAGACCTAGGCCCCTTTATACTTAGAAGTAAGATAGTTAAGTTATTTATAAGTATATATTTACTTAGTATAATTCTCTTTATAAGGCTTAAGTAAGGAAAGTAGATTAAGGTAATATTAGGTAAGGTAAAGTTAGTATTTTAAGCCTTATAAGTAATTATAAGGAAATTATAAGGCCCTTAGGTCTAGGAAATAAGGGATATCTACCTTTAAGGTATTTATCTAATTATATTATTTAAAGTTATAATATAATACTACTTAGGAAGTAAGCTTATAAAAGGCCTAATAAGGCCTTTCTATAAACTATAAATAAGGTATTTATAAGTTATTAGGGGAGCCTTTAAAGTAACCCTTACTTATTATATTAAGATAAAACTTTAGGTCCTCTTAATAAATATTTATCTATTAATAAAGAAAAATAAGACCTTAAACTAATAAAAAGCTAATAAGGCTATAGCCTAGCTTTATTATATAATTACTTAAATAATCTCCCTTATATTATTATAAAAAAGCTATAAAAAGTAAATTACCTTATTAATATAAAGGCTTTATAGTAGTTTATTAAAAATAAGTAAAGGGGTCTTAGAGAGGGACTAATATATATTTAGTAAGTAGGTAAGCTAAAAGTAATAAGTAAAATAGGAATAAGAGGAAACTAAGAATTAAAAGAAGATAAAATACCTTATACTCTTTCTAATATATAAGCTATTATAGCTTAAATATAAGGCTAGAGTAGCCTTAATCTTATACTTTTTATATTATATTAGTTTTATTATAATATAGCTTAAGATAAATAAAATTAGACTAAATATTTTCTTTTATAAGTATTATATCCTTAATTATAAGTTAGAAGTATATTAATACTAAAATAACTTAGAAGATATTTATTATATATTACTTTAATATAAACTAATAAAAAAGAATAATATCTTTAGAGTAATACTACTATAAGAATAATATAATATCCTCTATACCCTTAATAATCTAATTAAAAGTAAAAAGATAATAAAGTAGGTTTATAAAGAAAAATAACTAATATATATAAATATTAGTTTATAATTAGGGTTAAGTAAGGGCTAAGGTAAAAAAAGGTTAAGTATAAAAGAACTAGGTATTATTAATAAAATAAACTAAGGTAAGAGCTATATTAGGGCTAAAATAAGGCTAACTAAGCTAAATATTAGTCTTATTATTAAAAAAATAAAAAAAAAAGACCTACCTAAGCCCTTAGTAGTTATAAGATAAGGTTACTCTAGGGTTATAAAACCCCTATTATTATCTAAGCCTAGGTTAATAGTTAGCCCTTAGACACTACTAGGGGTTATAGTAGGTATAATAGGGGCTATAGGTATAGTAGGCGCGGGGGGGGGTTAATAGGCGTAATAGGCGCGTCTATAGGGGCGGCGGGGGCTAGGCTAAGGGCTAGGCTAGGGTTAGCGTAGATAGTAGCGTCTACTAAAACTCCTAACTAGTAGGAGATATAGTATAGCTCTAATAAGATATTAAAGAGTAAGGCCTAGTTAGCTATAGTAAGGGGCTAACTAGGGCCTATAAGGTTAGTAGCGGGGGTAGGGGGCGTGGTAGTAGTAGGGAGCGTAGTAGGCGTAGTGGTAATAATAATAAAGGGGTAAACCCCTCTAATAATATAAGCCTAGTCCTAAGCCTCCTTAGTAGTAATATTACTAGTATTATAATAAGCCTAAGATATAGCTAGTATTAGTTACTTAAAGGTAAGGTTAGTTAGGACTACCTTTAGGGTAGTTATAAGGTAGTCTTATAACTAGCCTTAAATAGTAATTATACTTAGCTTAACTATAAGTAGTATTTATTATTATTAATTATTAAGATTAACTTAAGACTAGGGGGGACTTATATAAAGGTAATATTATTTTATCTATATATACTTAGTATATAAGCTAGTACTAGCTAAAAATAGTTAATAAAAATAAATTAAAGTTAAATTAGAAATAATATATATAAATAAGCTAGAAATAAGTTAATTTACTAGAATCTTTTATCTAGCTAATATAATAACTATAAGAGGTAACCTAAAGGTTACCTTATATAGGCTTAAGGTTACTCTAAGGTAAGACCTTATCTCCTCTAGAGATTTTAGTAGTAAGGTAATAATAAGGCTATACTAATTAGATATTAAACTAAGGCTAATAAGAGGAGGAAGTTATTTATTATAGTAAGAGATAGAGGGGTATAGATTAGTTATTAAAAATCTTACTAAGGTTAGAATAAGGGTTAGGGCTAGCTTAGGCTAGATTAAAGGGAATAGTTTACTTACTTAAGGGTAATAAAGGTAGTATAAAGTTTCTTATATATAGTTAGCTTAAGTCTATAAATAGGGGGCACTATAGGTATAGTTAGATAATATATAGAGATAGTAGGGGAAAAGTGTAAGTAAGAAGAAGGGAGATATATAATTAATATAGTTATTAAAGAAAGAAAAAGAAGTTAAGAATTAAAGAATTAGGCCTCCTTTATCTTTACTAGCTAGCTAATAATAATAATAAATTAGCTAAGTAAAGACTAATAAGTAGTTATTATATTAATTATAAGAGGATATATAGGGATAGTATAGTAACTAGTATAACCCTAAGGTAAACTTAATATATAGGTTATTAAGTGTATTTATATAGTATTTATAGAATAATAATAAATATAAATATAGTTATTATAAGTATATAAGAAAGTACACTAGAGATAAGAAGTACTAACTAAGCTATTATAAAGGTAGAGAGATACCTACTAGGGGATAACTTAGCCCTAATAGAATGTCCTTTTTCTTAAGCCTAGATTAGCTAGGAAGGGTAAAATTAAGCCCCCCCCTGCGCCCTTAAGGCGCCCTTAGGACTAAATTAGAGAATAAAGCTAGGAGTACTAACTTATAACTAAGGACCTAACCTAAACCTAAACTAGTGACCTAGTTAATACCCCCCCCTAAGAAACTTAATTAAGAAGAGAGGCCTTATAGGACCTTATTAGAAGTTAATATAAGACTAAAGTAGTTAGAAAGAAGTAAGGGTTTTCCTCTAGGGGCTCTAGTTTTTCCTTTACTTATAAATAATAGCGGGACTAGATAGATATATAGTCTAATTAGTGTAAATAAATAATAATAATATTTACTAACTAGAAGCCACTTATAACCTTTCTATAATAACCTAGTAAAAGGAGCTAAATAATAATAATTTTAAATAGCTCTACTATTACCTATAATAGTAAATAGATAATATAAAGAGAGGGCTATAATATATCCCTATTAACCTTACTAAGGCTAAGCTTTTTACCTTTATTAATAGATTATTTACTAATAATAAAGACTTAAACTCTTAGCTAGGTTATATTATTATCTTAAGTAATAAGGAATAAGCTAATAACTAGAGCCTCCTAAGGGGTAATGTTGAAAGTAGGTTATCTACAGGAACTCTACACAAGCTACCGAGTTTAGCAGCGTTATTAGAGACCTCTATAGAGCTACTAAAGGCGCTAAGGGGGCGCTAAAACTACAGTAAGACCACTAAACCCACTAGGGGGCTATTATAGCCCCTACGGGGCTACTAGGGCCACTAAAATAGCTAAAACCACACTAAGGCTATACTAAAACTTAAGGGGTAATTATATTAGCTAATATCTTATATATAGTAGGATATAAGAGGAGGATTCTAGATTTAATAGAGTTTTTTCTA